>JAJJWW010013865.1:0-36900 GCA_023531295.1 Papaver armeniacum | reverse complement strand
GAAATTTTGGGCGGCCGTGGCGGCGTTTTAAGCCAAATTCCAGCCATAATCGATTTTTCGGCGAAAAGGATGTTGAAAGCGAACTCGGTGTCGATTAATATTCTATTTATCGCCCGCAATTTCTTCTTCTTCGCATCATCTTCCCCATCAACAAGTTTTGGATTAATATCGGTTTTACCACCAACGGGTTATCATGTATTTCTCTACCTTTGGGTATTTCTTAGAGAAAGAGATAATCTGTAATTGCCATTCTTTTAACTGCGATTTCCTCGCGATGTTCATTACCTCCTTATCATTAACATCCCTCGCAAAAACCTTACTGAGTACGTTATCATGAAAATCTTCAATAGTGCGATATGAATGAACAATGGAGTTGCAAAACAAATTTTTAGCTTTTAGCCCCAACTTCTATCATGTCGTTTCTTTTCCCTTCAATGGTGGCGGCGTTAAATGTTGAACCTTCTCTTCGCTTTTTAAAAAGTGATTCAACTTCCCTGATCAATCATTCTAAGGATAATTCTTTTGATGTTTCAAGCGGTCATTTGTCGGATGTCCATGAAAACGATGGTAAGAGGCGAGTCGTGACTTCTATCACCTGTGGCCGGTTCCTCCCTATGTTCCATGGTGCGGTATATTCTCAATCGGGATTATAACCTCCCATATCTTCTCCACACTAGCATTTAATGGTGGCATTTTGATTTCTTCCCATACGACTCTATGACTTCGCTGTCCTCTATGATAGTGCCTCTGGCCTCCATAAGTCTCTTACGAATTATGCCTTTGACCTCCATAGGTTTCTTGCGGTTGATCAAGCCTTTGAATTTTATTATTTCCGCCACGGTTTGTAGAAATTTCTTTCTCTTTCAAATTCTTCCTGATCGCGACTTCCCATAGCTACCAATTTTGGCTGTTCGTCATCTACCACTCTCTCTTGTTGCCCTTGCGAGGTGCTCGCCACTGTTTGTATTAATCTGGGTAACAAACTTGCATTCGCAGCACTTGAACTTGTATTCGCAACTGGGTACGATTCTACTTCATTTTGTCTTTCCTCCAGAGCAATATATTCTTCTTGCAATTCTCTCAATTCGGTCATCGTGATTGTATTCTTGACTCGAAAACTTGAACATATAATAAGTTGGTTGCGAACATAGCATTTATGAATGATAGTATGAGATATCTTTCATCCACCCGTCCAGCCATTTCGCTACACATTGTCTTCCATCTTACTGTCAGATGTCTCAAGCTCTCGCCAATTCTTTGTTTTAGCCCAAATACATCTTCAATGCCAGGTCGCGAAGAGTTGTTGCTTATATACGCCCCCAAAAATATAGCTTGTAAATGATTGAATGATGTGATTGTATTCCTTGGTAAACCCTCAAACCATTTCAACGCTTATCACGTTAAACTCGACACAAAGTATTTGCACAATATAGCATCATGGTTTTCCCACTGTAGCATACATCTCACGTAAGCCTTGATGTGTTGTACTGCACAAGTTGACCCATCAAAAATGCTAGTTAGCGCTGGTAAGTTGCATTTTGGGGGTATTCCCCTAACTGCACTTCTAATGTAAAAGGATTTTTCGCAGCCTCACGCGATAGCTTCATCTAACTGTCTTCTCCCTCCTTCTCTTCTCTTTGTTCAATATTCCTCTCATCTCTGCCAATTCTCGCAGAATTTGTTCATTTGCCTCAGAATTTGAATTTATCGGTCTCTTTAATTCTTCTTCCCTCCTTCTTCGTTCGTGTCTACTTTTTTGTATTCTTTCATATTCTTCGTTGATATCTCCATTGTTGCGATTTCGCTCGCGCCTTCTCTCTCGATTGTCATGATTATTCTGCCGAATCGCCTCTTCCAATTCCCGATTTTCCATTTCTGCTCTCAATCTTTCTCTCTCGCGGGCTAGGACGCGCTTGCTCGATATAATGCTTTTCAATGTCATCTTCAATTTCCTTTTGTTTCCTTTGTGTTTCTCTCCCATGTAGTGTTCTCCTTCCTTCTTCCTGATTTTCTGGGTTATTCTGTCCTCGAGGCTGCCTATCTTCTTGATTTCCATCATCGTGATTATTCACCAAAATATAACGATTCTCTATTAATTCTCTCTCTTCCCGACCTCCTTCACCAAGATTTAACTCTCTTTCCAAATTTTCTTCATTAACGTTTTCTGCAGGTAATGTTCTTCTCACATTTTCTCTACTCGATCCTGATCTCGATCTGTTACTACTTCTTGATCTTCTATTTTGCAGCCTCCTATTTTCCATCCTTAATTCGTGGTTTTGCCTTGTTAGATTTGCGCGTTCTTCTGCTTCTAACCGCCTTTCTTCATGTATTGTCTGTCTCAGCGCTTCTAATGCCGCAATTTCTTTATTTCCACGAATTGTTTCTCCCATCTCTTCTCGATTTCTCTCTTCCTGTCCACTATTCATCAATTGTTGCACTTCTTCTCTTTCTTCCATAGAATCTGATCTCCATGTATGCACGCTCACCCTATCATAATCGATTACTCTGTTTAGTCTGGTTGAATTGGTGGTTGAGTTGATAGTTGAATTGGTGGTTGAATTCGACCTTCTTCTCCATTTCTTGCATCTATCCTTGATGGTTCACCTACTTCATTTCTCCTTTCTCCCACTAATCTTCCACTTCTCCTTACGATAGTTGGTTGTTCTGATGCATTCTTTCTCCTAGCCATTTCTCAATTTTAGTAACTTGTTAAAAATTATTCAAGATTTCTTTCTTGTTACCCCTAATTCTTCCAATTCACAGGTTCAGTCCCTGTTTCTAGCGCATATGTAGTTGCGGGAAATCCCACACTACACCCCTCACTCGAATTTGTTTAGTTATCCATTTGAAGATGAATAACAATATATTTTATTAATTATTTTCTTGAAAGGTTTACAAAGAAATGTAGAACAGAGCTAAAGAAATTACAATCACTCTTAATTTTCTCTCTCCGTAATGACTTGCTTAACAATTCAAAAAAGAATCCTCCTTACAAATGATGACTCAACTCTTTATATAGGGTAATATACTAAGTGGATGACATTAAGTCAGTCCTTTATTTTCGGGAACATCTCGCAAAGTGTCGCGAATGTTATAAACGTCTTTACTTGCGACACTCCTAAATATCGCCAAGTCTTCACACTTTTCTCATGTTAAATTGTCGTCATCTGATGCGTCATTTAAATTATTTACTTGCGACACCTTCGCAATGTAGTTGTTTATTACTCTCGCGAAGTATTGTTGTCGCGATATTCTGGTCCTACACGATTTGCAGAGAACACAGGCGCGAGGAAGAAGAACAACCAGAAAACAGCTGAAGAAGACAGTCGTTAATTCTGTGACCTTTGCTTTCAAATTCAATTCAGTTTGTCACAATTATTGTAACAATTATCACGAGTTTGCAACAGTTCTGTGTTAGGTTCTACCCAACAACGAGTTTTGTAACAATTACATCTGTTACAAACTCGCTGCTTTATACTATTGCTTCAATAAAAACACCTTTTGAGCCATATTTCTATCTTTTGGGTGTGTTTTCGACATGAGGAGCTAAACCCCAACACTGGGATGACGGAGGAAGCCATATTTCATGTGTGTGGTAATTATATTTAATTCTTTCATGACTTTTTGCATGGATTGTTAATTGTTTTATGGTTTTTATTGAATGGTTGTGATTTCAATTGATGGGTTATACTTAGGTTAAGTCTTTTGATATCCCATGCTTTAGATATAAAGTCGTTGCTTTTCAAAAATCTACCTTGGCAAAACATAGAGTCAATATTTTATTATTAATTGAGCTATAATTGTCTAGAATAAATATATGAATCGCATGAATGAATTTTATGGTGGAATCCGAAGTTCCAGTTCTCTCGATATCGTGACAAACTTGTGTAAATTTTATCTTTGTTTTTAGAGTTTTAGATTTTTAAGTCTTAAATCGAGTCTTGACAAGTCTGAGTTGAACGAACTTTTATTACCACTTTACTACAACTTGTTAAAACCACATCAAAGATTCTCAAGCATAAACAAACTAGGTGCAATCAAAGTTCAACCACCGTTAGTCAATCAAATCAATCGAAAACACAAGATAAACCGCAATTATCTAGTTTCCCACCAACGGTACTAATAGAGCTTCTCAATACTAAAGAAGACTTTAAACTGAGCGGCCGAAAGAGATTTCGCCTAATTAGGTTACTCTCCTCTCCGAATAGGCAGCTTCACCAGTAACAACACAACCGAGGAAGTTTGCTGTCACGAAGGATTAGTTTACTAGAAATGCAAACTTCAAGTATTTATAGACAAGGAAGTTTGGACACCAAGGAATTTCCAAAACCGAAAATATTCTCAAGATATGCAATATATTCCAAATTCGGTTTCCATAATTCCTAGAAATGCTCTGTCCAAAATAATGACCGAAAATCTCTTTGGAAAATCTTCAACTAGTAAATGCACATTACTAATTCTCGTTTTCCTAAAATAAAACTAAAAACCTTAAATAAAAGATTCTTAACTTATTTATGTTTCGATCCTGGGATTTTCTTCCTTTAGCTATTAAGGAATAACTTTGAACAATTAAAGATAAGCGTTACTGCACATGTTCAAAGTATGTCGACATGCTTACTCTGTAAGTCCTCTTTCATAGTTACAATCTTGAAACCGATTTGCCACACTTCCAAACAAGTTTAGAATTGGTTCATCTGACTTTCAAGAACTATGTGATTGATCAAGAACACTCATCACGAATCATGGGTTTAACGGTTCTACCAAAACAAGTTTCGGTTCCACCTCCATGTGAGTATTGTGCATAGTCACACTAGCTTTCCAAAATTCGGTTGACTAGGTACTAGGATCGGTTCCCCACATATATATGGTATCTAACTTGAATGTGTTGCACATGTCCATAGGATCGGTTCCCCTTTGCCTAAAAACGTGTTGCTCATGTTCATAGGATCGGTTCCCTTTTCTGCTAAAACATGCTGCACCTCATACAAGGATCGATTCCCCTTTGTGATGTGTTGCACCTCTTACTAGGATCCGTTCCCCTTTACCCGCAGTTGGTCTTACACAAAATCACAAACTCGATCATACCATCTCGGGTGATTACTTAAGATCGGTTTCACTAATAAAAGTCATACCAAGTACATAAGTCAGGGCCTTTGTGTATAGTTTTACCAAGAACACAAACAAGTCTGTTTGGTAGCAAACAGTAAAGGAACACCAAATCTGTTTGGTAGCAACTCTCTTCAACCAAGTGATGTGAGTTCGACAAAGGCTCTTCTGTTTATCTCAATAAACTCCTTCGCCAGGTTCTTAGATCTATCTTATTCTAAACTACCAAAGGTAATTGTTAAGATTTTGCAATCAATACTTTTAATCACAAAGAATTGTATTGATCTCGATCTACACAACTAATCAATCCAATATACCACAAGGATAAACCGATTATAGTTGGATCCTCTATACCAGAAACAAGTATTGTGCACACCAAAGATTATGAACCCCAATTCGGAAATCTTCAATATCTTTTTCTCTTCAAATCTTCTTAGATCATCAATAAACGCTTGCACACAACAACTTGAATCTCTTGTGATCAATCACGCACGAACGGAGTGCAGTAACAATGGATTATCACAAGACGTTTTAGATCTACAAACAAATCTAAAGATCCCTGTCCGAAACTTCGATCTAGTTTGAGTGAATCTTATATCGAGAAGAGAAGATTCTCAAGCATAAACAAACTAGGTGCAATCAAAGTTCAACCACCGTTAGTCAATCAAATCAATCGAAAACACAAGATAAACCGCAATTATCTAGTTTCCCACCAACGGTACTAATAGAGCTTCTCAATACTAAAGAAGACTTTAAATCGAGCTACAGTAAGAGATTTCGCCTAATTTGGTTACTCTCCTCTCCGAATAGGCGCTTCACCAAGAACAACATAACCGAGGAAGTTTGTTTGTCACGAAGGATTAGTTTACTAGAAATGCAAACTTCAAGTATTTATAGACAAGTAAGTTTGGACACCAAGGAATTTCCAAAACCGAAAATATTCTCAAGATATGCAATATATTCCAAATTCGGTTTCCATAATTCCTCGGAAATGCTCTGTCCAAAATAATGACCGAAAATCTCTTTGGAAAATCTTCAACTAGTAAATGCACATTACTAATTCTCGTTTTCCTAAAATAAAATTAAAAACCTTAAATAAAAGATTCTTAACTTATTTATGTTTCGATCCGGATTTTCTTCCTTTAACTATTAAGGAATAACTTTGAACAATTAAAGATAAGCGTTACTGCACATGTTCAAAGTATGTCGACATGCTTACTCTGTAAGTCCTCTTTCATAGTTACAATCTTGAAACCGATTTGCCACACTTCCAAACAAGTTTAGAATTGGTTCATCTGACTTTCAAGAACTATGTGATTGATCAAGAACACTCATCACGAATCATGGGTTTAACGGTTCTACCAAAACAAGTTTCGGTTCTACCTCCATGTGAGTATTGTGCATAGTCACACTAGCTTTCCAAAATTCTTTTGACTAGGTACTAGGATCGGTTCCCCACATATATATGGTATCTAACTTGAATGTGTTGCACATGTCCATAGGATCGGTTCCCCTTTGCCTAAAAACGTGTTGCACATGTTCATAGGATCGGTTCCCTTTTCTGCTAAAACATGTTGCACCTCATACAAGGATCGATTCCCCTTTGTGATGTGTTGCACCTCTTACTAGGATTCGTTCCCCTTTACCCAGAGTTGGTCTTACACAAAATCACAAACTCGATCATACCATCTCAGGTGATTACTTAAGATCGGTTTCACTAATAAAAGTCATACCAGTACATAAGTCAGGCCTTTGTGAATAGTTTTACCAAGAACACAAACAAGTCTGTTTGGTAGCAAACAGTAAAGGAACACCAAATCTGTTTGGTAGAAACTCTCTTCAACCAAGTGATGTGAGTTCGACAAAGGCTCTTCTTTTTATCTCAATAAACTCCTTCGTCATGTTCTTAGATCTATCTTATTCTCAACTACCAAAAGTTATTTTAAGATTTTGCAATCAATACTTTTAATCACAAAGAATTGTATTGATATCAATCTACAAAACTAATCAATCCAATATACCACAAGGATAAACCGATTATAGTTGGATCCTCTATACCGAAACAAGTATTGTGCACACCAAAGATTATGAACCCCAATTCAGAAATCTTCAATATCTTTTTTCTCTTCAAATCTTCTTAGATCATCAATAAACGCTTGCACACAACAACTTGAAACTCTTGTGATCAATCACGCACAGAACAGAGTCTGTTAACAATGGATTATCACAAGACGCCTTTAGATCTACAAACAGTCTAAAGATCCCTGTCAAAACTTCGATCTAGTTTGAGTGAATCTTATATCAGAAGAGAAGATTCTCAAGCATAAACAAACTAGGTGCAATCAAAGTTCAACCACCGTTAGTCAATCAAATCAATCGAAAACACAAGATAAACCGCAATTATCTAGTTTCCCACCAACGGTACTAATAGAGCTTCTCAATACTAAAGAAGACTTTAAACTGAGCGGCCGTAAGAGATTTCTCCTAATTAGGTTACTCTCCTCTCCGAATAGGCGGCTTCACCAATAACAACACAACCGAGGAAGTTTGCTGTCACGAAGGATTAGTTTACTAGAAATGCAAACTTCAAGTATTTATAGACAAGGAAGTTTGGACACCAAGGAATTTCCAAAACCGAAAATATTCTCAACATAGGCAATATATTCCAAATTCGGTTTCCATAATTCCTGGAAATGCTCTGTCCAAAATAATGACCGAAAATCTCTTTGGAAAATCTTCAACTAGTAAATGCACATTACTAATTCTCTTTTTCCTAAAATAAAATTAAAAACCTTAAATAAAAGATTCTTAACTTATTTATGTTTCGATCCTGGGATTTTCTTCCTTTAGCTATTAAGGAATAACTTTGAACAATTAAAGATAAGCGTTACTGCACATGTTCAAAGTATGTCGACATGCTTACTCTGTAAGTCCTCTTTCATAGTTACAATCTTGAAACTGATTTGCCACACTTCCAAACAAGTTTAGAATTGGTTCATCGACTTTCAAGAACTATGTGATTGATCAAGAACACTCATCACGAATCATGGGTTTAACGGTTCTACAAAACAAGTTTCGGTTCTACCTCCATGTGAGTATTGTGCATAGTCACACTAGCTTTCCAAAATTCGGTTGACTAGGTACTAGGATCGGTTCCCCACATATATATGGTATCTAACTTGAATGTGTTGCACATGTCCATATGATCGGTTCTCCTTTGCCTAAAAACGTGTTGCACATGTTCATAGGATCGGTTCCCTTTTCTGCTAAAACATGCTGCACCTCATACAAGGATCGATTCTCTTTTGTGATGTGTTGCACCTCTTACTAGGATCCGTTCCCCTTTACCCAGAGTTGGTCTTACACAAAATCACAAACTCGATCATACCATCTCAGGTGATTACTTAAGATCGGTTTCACTAATAAAAGTCATACGAATACATAAGTCAGGCCTTTGTGAATAGTTTTACCAAGAACACAAACAAGTCATGAGCGGTTATACTAATCACACATATTGGTTGTTCACAAGATATGCAATGAATAACAATACCAATAACGCCCGCGATTTCCTTTTCGATTCACAAAACAAGTTCATGAATTTACTTCCTTAAAACACATGTAAAATATTGTTTCCTAGGATGAAATCCTCACCTTATACCCATACATAATCACAATAACATTTAAACAATTATGTCGATGTCTTATCTACAAAGTTTAATGGTTAAGCAATAAACCTCATATTGTATTCCTTAATACTATGTCTATCTAGAGTGTTCATGCTTCGCAGTTTTGTTTTCAACATGCACGACTTGAAAGATACGTTAGGAAATGAAACAATACAAGTCAAATATCACTAACCTCAAGTGGAAGGATGATGTTGTCTTTGTAGCTTCTTACTTCTTCACTTCTTCAAGTCTTCGCAATACTTGTAATGTCTCATATCCTAATACTTTCAAGCTAACCTATACAAAGTTGACTCTAGTACATAATCAAGCTAGCGACTCTTAAAATGAGTTTTGGCTCACTAAAATATGACAACCAAACTTGACATACCAACGCTTGGTGGGTTCAACCGAGCTATGCTCTAACAATGATTTAATTTGCTTGCACACACAACACGCATCAAATACCCTTGAATAATGAAGCACAATGAGGATATATACGAGGATTTCATCAATAAAGGCATGTGGAGACTGATTTATTTTGAGCTATATTTTTCTACCTTTCGAATCTATCGAAACAAAGTAATCACTCTTTGGAACAATTCCTCTGATGGTAAATTTACATTTGTGTATACACTCGAGGAAATATGAGCCTAAGACTTTAGTGAGAATGACCTTTGATCATGAAAAGGTCTTCATGTTGTAGATAATGAAAAGACGAATCCAACGAGCCACGAAAAAGTTATGAGTGATTTACTAAAGATGAAAAGTGGAACTAAAGGTTCGGTTCGTGAATAGGAAACAATACACAAACTTTCAAAGAATAACCGTGAACTAAACAAAGAAAAACGTTTATGCCAATTTTAATCATGTTTTTGATGTTTCCTTTTCTAGGCAAGATGACTATTCTTACACACACAATTTGCAGCCATATTTGGATAGTTTTAAAGTGGGTAATGTTTTTTATTCCTTCGTATGGTAAGTTTTGACTAATCTTATTTTATTAAGAGACAATTATAAAAATACAATTTATGCTAGTAATTATTTATTTAATTATCTATGTTAAAAATCGAACAACTTAGGAAAGACTCTCAATATAAATAAGAGATTCTTACAAGGAAACTAGTTCACGAACTTTCTCAAGTAACCTAGTCTTGGTCATTTACTATAAACACAGGATTTATGTGGCTGGACAAATCATCACTTGGAAAATTGTGTGTTCTGCAGAAGATTGTTTTCCACTACTTCAGTTCTTCAAGAGTAACACTTGGAAGATTTTACTTACGGGTTGGTAAATCACAGGTTGGTTATCTTCTTTTTTTAAATAGTTACGCAATATGTATCTAAGTGATTACAATAATCCTTATCTATTCTAAGGTCATTCTCTTATGATATAAGGATAGTCAAATATTATTTAGTGTTATACAAATCCTTACGAAAGTTTTACAATACATATCTAGTGTAATTCTAGTTGATTTTGTTATATAATAGATTAAATATCTCTTTAAGTTTTGAAGAGTATAAACTCTACTTCTACAAGTTTTTTTTTGATATCTACTTTTTACGTCTTCTAAATAAACATAAGACTTTCAAAACCTTTAATGTGGAGGACAGATATCTTAAAGTCTTCACTGCGGCTGAAGAAATTTTTAGGCATGTAAATGACGTCAGCTAGGGGATTTGAGTGCGTAAAGTCTTGCGATATTCAGGAGATGTAAAGAGCACGACTGAATTTGAATAGCTTGGAAGGTTAATTCGATCTCAACTACATTACAGTCCGAAGTATGATAGTAGGCTAGTGTCTATAACATCTTACTACAAGTGTGGCGTTCAAACTGAAGTAGGACCCGGAGTTTTTATGCATATTGCGGTTTTCCTCGTTAACAAAATTTTCTGTCTCTTTCTTTATTTTTTACTTTTGCATTATAATCATGTTTTTTATAGTTAAAGTAAAAACAAGTCACCCTAGATAGTTTTTCTAGCTGGTATTGTCTAGATCTTACAAGGCTTGTTCTTATTGAATTCATATCTTGAAATATAGATTACTCCTTGCTGGAATTCGGATCTTGTACAGTTCAGGTACATACTAGGTTGATCTTGGATAAGATCGTTCAAGAAGTTGTCTTATAGGTTCATGAACGAAAAAGTTGGTAATGTACTTGGTATCCTTTCCTTTTCAATTTCTTTATACAAGAAAAGATGTACTTTTGGAGGACATGGTTAAGTCCATAGGAATCTTGGAGTTAGATATTTTTGGGTTAGGAATTTGTGTCCCGTGGCCACTTCCAAACTTTTTATTTTGCCGGATAATCTTATCAAGTGGCTCATCTCAAGGTAGAGATGGATCTTTATAATTATAGATCTTTGCCGGAGGAGGTAAGTGGGATATTTTTTCATGTAGCCAAGTATGGAATATTGGGTCGATAATATTAGCCACTATACAAAAGGTTGGCATTAGTTTGGATTGAGCTTAATGAATTATGGGATCCAGTTTTTAATAGGGGTTGTCAAGCCGTTCCCAATATGTATTATGATCGACCTTGTTATGGACATGGATGGAAAGTAATTGTGTCCGCGTAAAGCAGTTCGTTGTAGTTTTGAAAGAAGAGTTTATAAGTACCAACCTTCCATCCAGTCTTTAGCTGATAACATATTAGTCGATGATATCCCTTGTTTAAATTGAACTTTGAGGAAAATTGGTGGAGTTGTGGTGGTTGGCATGTTAAAAAGATGTTATAGAATATTCTCTTCATTCTAGGGCAGTCTTATATAATTGATGATAGTAAAATTTACTATGTTAATGAGTTGCCCTGCTGATATAGAGTAAGAGAGGAGCAACATGGTTTATTTATTTATTTGAAACATGAAATTAATTTAATTAATTAGAGTGTGATTATGCGAGGTTATATTGTGCCATTTAATACAATTTGATTAAGAAAGGATGAGATCGTATGATCTTGAATTGTTGTTGAAAGATTTCCCGTCGACTATCATTCATTTGAATGATTCGCTTGGACCATCCATTGCATGGTTTCCTTCCTGTAGTTGTGATGGCTAACGCATTGTGGAATTTGACGCATCTCTGTTTGATTTCGACAATTATTCTATCTATATACCAAGGTGGTTTACTATCAGAGTTATGAAGTGTATGAGGTTCTCTGAATCTGTTTCCAGTTGCACTTTTGACAAATTCCTGTCTGACATTATCCTGGACGCCGTAAGCATGTCACATGCCTCAACTATTTGCGCGATGGTTATGCCCAAAGGTTGCGCCATTGCCACTCAGTTCTGGTAGCCGAGTCCCAGCATATGAAGCATGCACCTGCAGTTCTGAATTGCCCCTAGTCGCTCCATATGTATTTCTCTGAATCTAGGTTAGGGTTGACCAAACCTGTTGAGTTTTTTTTTTATTATTTTTTTTTTATTTTTTTTTTATTATTTTTTTTTTTCAGCAGCGATTGATGAGTTTAAGGATGGTGGTATACCAGGTAACATAGGAGGCGAGATGTCTTTTACCAAGTGACATCCTGAAGTTTGAGCCCGATTTTACGGGTTTGCTTGCTTGTGGGCATATATTAGTTCATTTTCGGCTATCCACAAGGACCAAAAATAAATAAATGAGCAGGTAATGATTGTAGTTAGGGCTTATGTTGGTAGAAGCTGTGGAATTGTTAGTTTGAAAATTAGAATGTGTGGAAAAATTTGGATGGTATTTGGTTTGTTTGATAGATGAGTGAGAAAGGTGTTCCAACAGGTAGTTACATTTTAGCACCGAATGTGTATGCGAACTGCCATTCTGAATCAGTATTGCATTGGACTATAGGTTGGAGTTGGTGAAATGGATACGGTTTTGAATAGTGAAGCTTCCTAACCACCATCCTTAAAAAAGAAAAAAAATTAATTTAATTTTTGTAAAGTCCTTGTAACTCATAAGTTGGGCTTACACCTTGACCAGCTAAACCCATAGCAGGATTTGATTGAGCTAATTGCCAATTATAATAGTTCTTCCCATACTTCCACCAAAATTACAAGGAGAAGGAGCTCAACTGCTTAATTCCAGGGTTTCATGTTTAGAGGATTCTGCTAATGGATTCCTTGCCTTCTGTTCAGAATTCAGCACAATCTACTCCACCAATCAAAACCCCAAATTCTCATCGGAAACCGACCAAAAATTCACGAGCTTTTCTTTCAGCGAAGAAAAAGAATAAATTCAAGTATTCAATACCTTCTTTCGCTTCAACACTTCCTTCAGACGACTCTTCAATACTTTCAGAGCAATCCTCGAGGTAAACAATCTCTTGGTTTAATTAAAATATTGGTATATGCAAATGATTTTTTTCAATGTTGATATCTTGTGAAGGTTTTAGATTAGTGGTCTTTAAGGTGTTCGCTGAAATTGCTGAATGAACCATATAAAGATGAAACAAACTGATTAGGTTTAAGATAATTTGAGCTTCATGCATTTGCTTTTAGCGGTAATGTAGAACCGTTGGAACTTATGGTCTTCTTTATAAGATATAAATAACTACTGAGCTGGCGATCGATCGGGTTGAAACTTGTTACAGGGGCAGCTTAGATTAGTGCATTACAACAGGCCAAACAAGCGTGTTTGGTTACATAAACTTACATTAGCAGCTCGTGATGTTTTCTCATTTTTATAGTTTCTTTGGTAAAGTTGGGGGAATCATAGAGATAGCTATGTCAAGCTTTGCAACCATAATCTCAAGCCTTTTTCAATGTTAAGAGTCTATACTCACCATTAGATGCCATTCTTTGAGAATTGAAACAAGATGGTGCGGTATCTTTGTTTTGTGAAGAATATGACATTAGTATACCTTTTTGAATGAGTGATCGTTCTACCAGTGGGAATGCACATGTCGGACTTTTTGCCAACATGATTACCTTAACAATTGAGCGTCATTTTCACCAATTCATCGTCCAGATTTTACAAACATCTATTTATTTTTTTTATTTTATTTTTTTTTTTGCCTTTTTGGATACATCAAGTGTAACTCTACAATCTGGATGTGTTTACGTACACCTTAGTTTAATCATATTTAAATTGAATTCATAAGGTCCTGGACCCCCTAGTTCTTTACCAGAATGTAAGAGGAAGTAGTTAAATGTTTGTTTTAGTTGTTGTGAAGTCGCATGATGAGATTCCGCTAGGTAATTTTAGGATTTAATCCTTATCCTTATCCTTAGCTCTCTCCTGCTATCATGCCTTTGTGTGCTTCATTTCCTTGATACAACAAAATTTTATGTGATTTTTTTGATGTGTCAGATTCATGATAATGAGAAACTGGGTGTGCTGTGTGATTCTTAATATCGAAAGAGAAATAGTTGAATATCAAATAATTGATGATTGAATTTCCGTAAATGAGCCTGTGCCACAAGTCTGCTGTTGGATTTTCTTATGTATGTGTCAATGTGGGTATGAGACTGAATATCCGAATTGTTCCATTCTAACAAAATCTTTTTTTACAGAAATCCTTGATGTGTAACTCTCTGCATGTGTCTTAGTATTTATGCATCTCTCCCTTTCAGTATTTTCTTTACAAAACTTTCCAAGCTTATTGCTTTCCTAAATTTTTTTTTGCAGGAATGTTTCCTCCCAAGATGTGGGGAAAAACTCTGTTAGAACTTCTTCGTGCAGTTCAACGGTAAGCAAATATTTCGCTTTCTTGTTTAGTTACAGTTTTCAATGTTTCTTTCATTTGTTTAACCTTACATGGTCTCACTTTACGTTGTTAATAATGGAGGTTCCAGTAAGTCAAGCTGCTAGAATCGATGTTATGATTCAACAGGCGAAGTTAAGCAGAGCTGCTGGGATTGGTAGTGTGATTCAACAGGCGAAGATGAGCAAAGCTTCTGGAATAGATATTATGATTCAACAAGCGAAGATGAGCAAAGCTGCTGGGATTGATAGTGTGATTCAACAGGCGAAGATGAGCAAAGATGCTGGGATTGGTAATGTGATTCAACAGGCGAAGATGAGCAAAGCTGCTGGGATTGATAGTGTGATTCAACAGGCGAAGATGAGCAAAGATGCTGGGATTGGTAATGTGATTCAACAGGCGAAGATGAGCAAAGCTGCTGGGATTGGTAATGTGATTCAACAGGCGAAGATGAGCAAAGCTGCTGGGATTGATACTGTGATTCCACAGGCGAAGATGAGCAAAGCTGCTGATATTGGTAGTTGGAGTCAGCAGGCGAAGATGAGCAAAGCTGCTGGGGTTGATAGTGTGTATCAACAGGCAAAGATGAGCAAAGCTGCTGGGGTTGATATCGCAATTCAAAAGGCCAAACAAAATGCAGTTTCACAGCTGCAACAAGATGGGTGTGCAGGTCATTTTATAAGCTTTGATTCTCAGTTTGGTAATTTTATTGTTCCTGTAATTCCAACCATTTCTGACTTAAACAAGTAACTTCAAGCTATACTGCGTGCAATGTAACAATTCCAAATGAACATCATTGGAAGACGCAATGTATGCAGAAAGGTCCATGTTATCCATAGGACTAACAGCATCATTTTCATACCAAGACTGGATCCACTGATCCATACCACTCCCTTCCCTTTCTTGTCCTATGTTCCCACAACCCATTCAAAACCACACAGCCCTAGTAAAGTACAGCCACACAAAGTATGGGATAGGATTTCATCTACACTATTGAACATAACACACACCTGGGGGAGATTTCATGAATCCTAGTACTTAGCTTTTTTGCTACCTGCAAAATTCTCCTTCATTGCTTTCCACACACACATTTTTCAGCTTCCAAAGCTTCTTCCACAGAGAGGGACTCCTTTCCCCAACAGAGTCATTTTGACTATTCACTACTAGAAAATTATTAACTTGCTCAAACTGAGATTTTTTCAATTACATCTGGAAGCCAAAGGAGTTTCTATTTTCCCACAGGGGGCAGTTTTAGATATTTCCTACATAAGGGATCGGGCCCTAGTCACTTCTAAAGAGTTTAGTTGATAGCAAGCATTAGGAAATGTCAACCCAATATAGGCTACTACTATGTGTTGTTCTTAACATACTCGTATTTTCGGTTCTGGAAATCACGGGAACAAATAAATTTCCAGGACTTATCGTGTTCGGAGACTCCACAGTTGATGCAGGCAATAACAATCAAATTCCAACCTTGGCAAACGGTAACTTTCTACCATACGGAAAAGATTTCGAAGGTGGAAAACCGACTGGACGGTTTTGTAACGGTCGGTTGGCCACCGATTTTCTGTCACAGATGTTAGGGATTAAAAATTCGATACCCGCATATCTGGATCCAGCTTTTGGTATCGAAGATTTTGTTACCGGAGTTACCTTTGCTTCATCTGGAACTGGTTTTGATGTTGCTACTTCAACAATACTAGTAAGTTCATCAATTCTTACATAAACACATATACACCTATTCTTATCAAATTACCCGTATCTTTTGCACACAGGCTGTGATACCTCTATCTGAAGAATTGGATTACTTCAAAGAGTACCTGGAAAAGTTAACGTCCTTTCTTGGGAATGAAACCGCTGCAGAGACAGCAAGAGAATCATTGTACATTATTAGCATTGGGACTAACGATTTCGTCCTGAATTATTTCACTGTGCCCGGACGGTCACTTCAGTTTACAGTAGATGAATACGAGGATTTTCTCCTTGGTATTGCAAGAAATTTTCTGATTGAGCTTCACAGTTTGGGTGCTAGAAAAATAGTAATAGTCGGGCTTCCTCCTAATGATCGCCTACCAATAGTAAAAAATCTGAATCTTGTTCCTGTAAGACCGAGTTTGGAAGAGATAAAGAAAGCTAGTATAGACTATAATGTCAAGTTACAAAATTTGGTATCGAGTTTGAGTAAAGAGCTCGAGGGAATTAAATTGGTGTATGCAGATATCTACAATCCTCTTCTACATATTATTCAAAATCCAAACATATACGGTAAATTCTGGTTTTTGATGTTTCAACCAAGCTTTTAACTATACCAATTTAATGCACTGGTTCTTGTTATAGACCTAACCATTTCCTTTCATTTTTTATGAATTTTGCATGGGTACCATAAAGGATTTGAAAACGCAGAGGAAGGATGTTGTGCAACAGGAACAATAGAGTTTGGGTTTCCATGCATAGCAGAAAATGCATTATCTTGCCCCGACGCGAGCAAATATGTATTTTTTGATGCAGTCCACCCAACTGAAAAGGTTTATGGCATATTAGCCAATACACTGATAAATACGACCATATCTCAGTTTGTCAAATGACTACTAGCTACCAATGGAGAGGGTTAAGAAACATATCTGAAGAACACATCCATATAAAAAAAAACAATCCGTAAATGTAATAGCATTATCTATGCACTGCAATAAAAACTCTTGGATACACAATATCTATTGTTGGGTCAGAACTAGTTTGTTAATTACGCTTACCTGCGTCAAAACGCCCATCTCGACAAATGATACCGGATTTTTACATGTAACCACCATCAGAGCGTGGAACTATTTCCTCAATAAGAGGCAGAGCAACCATATGAAAATGGGCTTTAAATTCCGACATTTTTCCAGAATTTTTTTTTTATCAACTCTAATCTTTAATTAGGACGCTGTAATTAGTATTCTCTAATACTACCTTCTTGTAATTCCGCCAATGTTTCAGTGATACTAAATTTTGTCCTTTGCTTCACAAAGAAAAAGAAAAGCATAATGGGAAAAAAACAAGGTGTGATCGTGATTTCCACTAGTTTGTTGGTACGCTAATTCCACTAGTTTCTCTTGCTACATGCTGCTTTGTTATAATATTTTTTGTGCGACTTCCACTAGTTGTTTTCTTTTATTCTTTGTTTGTGATTTCCTATAAAAGAATGATGTTGTTCGATTCTAATAAGGTTACTCAGCAGTAAGCATTAGGAAATGTCAACCCGAATATAGGCTACTACTATGTGTTGTTTTTGCAGGCGTCATTAGGGGCGACCCTGAAAGAATTAGGGGCGGCATATAAGACAAAATAGGGTCACCCAAAACTAAAATAAAGCCACCCCTTATCTCCGACTTTTGAGATGGCAAATATACCCTTCACAATCGGTAGTTTATTTTACGTAATCAGCAGATGTTAGGATAATCGGAGGTTATTGTGTACATATGTAGTTTGAAAGTTTTGTTATTTTGGAAAAAACCTACAATCGGAAGGTATTTATTTACCATGTCTCCCGATTATGAAGTTGCCCAAAATTGATATTTGAAAAAATCTCAAGTTTTTCGAATTTGGGAACTACCATAATCGGTGAACAATACTACAATCAGGTAGTTTTAAATTAATGTATGTTGGTTTAGGTATTCTGAAAATTATAATCGGTAGTTAAAATGGTAATTTCGTGATGTTAATTTTCTACCGATTATGGTAGTAGGCCCAAATTTAAATTTTTCAAAAACCAATGGAATTTTGAATTTCTCTACTTGCACAATCGGTAGTTTCTTGATGTTTATTGTCTACCGATTGCACAATCGGTAGCCTCGTGATGTTCTTTTATCTACCGATTGTAGTAGATTGCCCCAAATTGAAATTTCCAAAACCAATGGAATTTTGAGTTTCTCTATTTTCGCACCCGGTGACTTGCGATGTTTATTATCTCTACCGATTGTACAATCGGTAGTATCGTGATGTTCTTTTATCTACCGATTGTGTAGTTGTCCCAAATTCGAAATTTTCAAAACCAATGGAATTTTGAGTTTCTCTATTTTCACAATCGTAGACTCGTGATGTTTATTATCTACCGATTGTACAATCGTAGTCTCAAGATGTTCTTATAGCTACCGATTGTGGTAGTTGCTCCAAATTCGAAATTTTCAAAAACCAATGAAATTTTGAATTTCTCTATTTCCACAATCGTTAGTTTCGTGGTGTTTATTATCTATCGTGGTGTTATTTATCTACCGATTGTGGTAGTATCCCCAAGTTCAAATTTTTCAAAACCAATGGAATTTTGGATTTCTCAAAGAAGAGAAGAACATAGTTACAATCGATAGATAAAAAAAACTACCGATTATGAAGGGTTATATAAGTATTTTCAAGGGAAAATTGGGAATATATCCCATTTTCACTAATTTGTTTGGGGATCTATCCCATGACGGAAAAAATTAAGAAATCTATCCTAGAGAGAGAGAAAAATTGTTAAGTGCTTAGTATCCCATATGTGTGGGCATGCACATGTGATTGACTGACATTTTTACCCTTAATTTTTTAGATGAGTGACACAGGCTTCAAACAGCATGTAAAAGCGGGCGGGCATTGAGAGCAAGTTGTCGTTGAGATGCTCGACACCGGAATTTGGCCTGAATCAAAGCTTCAGTGATGAAGGATCGGTCCAAAGCACGTAAAAAGTGGAAGGGCATTTGCCAAACTCCATCAAATTTTACTTGCAACAACTATATCGATCTCAACTAATTTTGCTTCCTATTTTTGTGATCGTCTAGTGGTTCATTTTTCAAAATTCTGTATGATCACAAAGTGGTTTTAATACAGCTAATTCATTGGAGCCAGATTTTACCACGCCGATGGAAAAGTACCTCCGGAAGATATTGAATCTCTAGGAATTCAATAGGACATGGAACTCATATTGCATTTACTTAACAGATGGAAATGAAGTTGCCAAGGCAAGCTTACTTGGCCTAGGTCCGGGGTACGGTTCGAGGTGGCGTGCGGCGGTGTACAAGATATGTTGGTCCCATCTTGGTTGTTCCGATGTTGATTTGCTAGCTGCATTCGACGATGCGATAGGCTGATGGTGTACATATCATCTCAAGTATCAATAGGTGGATCCATCCAGTTGATTATTTCTAAGACCCCATAGCTATTGGTGCTTTCCATGCCATGAAAAATGGAATCTTAACATCAAACTCGGCGGGTAACTTTGGACCTAATCCTTGCACACTCTAGAACTTCGCTCCTGGACTCTAATTGTTGCTTGCTAGCACCATTGATAGGAAATTTGTGACGAAAATCCAGCTAGGTAATAGTGAGAGGTTTATGAGGTGAGTTAATCAAGCTTTAACATTTCCAATTTTTTGTGCAATTACTCAAAGCCACTAATATCTAGCAAGTTGATGTATGATGATGAAGAGACTCATCGTTTCGTGAAGAGAAACCTGTTGGTGAAAAGATGTCTATTCCCAACAGATGCGAAAACCTCTATAAATAGCATCTCCCAAACTCGTTTAAGATATATCGGAAAAACCTTTTCTGTTTTCTCTTTTTCTAAAGCATCATCAGAATTTTTTTTACATGTGTTTTTGAATGGATCAAGGGGTACAAACCTTGAATTCAATTTCTGTTGTAGGGCTTTCATTGTATCCTGAAGGCATTATTTCACATGCCTTTGTAATCGCCAATTTATTGGGAGGGTAGAAATAATTGTCTAAAAGAAATCTTATGAGCCTTGAAATTTTGGAGTACAACAATCTCTTCCTGTGTTATTTCATCTTCTATTGCAACCCAGTTTTTTCCAACAGTTTGGTTCTATTTTCAAATATGGAATTTCAATTGTTGATCCCCACCTAATAAGCAAGCTTCTTGAAACATAGGGAGTTTCGTTGAGTACATTTGATCTCAAGGAGTTTCGTTGACGTGTTGCTCATCTAAAAGTTAAGGGTAGAAATGTCAGTCAATCACATGTGCAAGCCTACACATGTGAGATACTAAGCACTTAACAGTTTGTTTCTCTCTCCAGGATAGATTTCTTAATTTTTTCCGTCATGGGATAGATCCCCAAACGAATTAGTGAAAATGGGACATATTCCCAATTTTCCCACTATTTTGTCTTATTATGTCACCCCTAATTCTTTCCGGGTCTCCCCTAATGATGCCAGATTGTTTTTAACACATTTGTATTTTCAGATCTAGAAATTACGGGAACAAATAAATTTCCCGGAATGGTCGTGTTCGGAGACTCCACAGTTGATGTAGGCAATAACAATCAAATTCCAACCCTGGCAAAAGGTAACTTTCTACCATATGGAAAAGATTTCGAAGGTAGAAAACCGACTAGACGGTCTAGCAACGGTCGGTGGCCCACCGATTTCCTGTCACAGATGTTAGGGATTAAAAATTCGATACCCGCATAACTGGATCCAGATTTTGGTATTGAAGATTTTGCAACCGGAGTTACCTTTGCTTCAGCTGGAACTGGTTATGATGTTGCTATATCAAAAGTGTTAGTAAGTTCATCAATTCAGTACACTCTTGCATATATATATATATATATATATATATATATATATATATATATATATATATATATATACACACGCCTATTGGCCTTATTCTTATCAAATTAGTATCTCTTTGCACGCGCAGGCTGTGATACCTTTATCTAAAGAATTGGAATATTTCAAAGTGTACCTGAAGAAATTATCATCCTTTCTCGGAAAGGATGGTGCAGTAAAGACAGCAAGAGAATCATTGTATTTTATCAGCATCACAACGAACGATTTTATCTTGAACTACTTCACCGTGCCCGGACGGTCATCTCAATTTACGATAGCTGAATACGAGGATTTTCTTATTGGAATTGCGAGAAATTTCTTGATCGAGCTTTACGGTAATTAAATTGAGATGTCATTCAAAATACAAACCTATACGGTAATTAAAGTCTGATTATGATGTTCCAAATAAAGAATGTTATAAATACCCTTCATTTTGGTTGGCCTTGCACAAATACCCCCGAGGGGTAAAAATTAAGTTTTTTGGAGTCAACTTGAGAAAGTTGTTTCCACTTTTTGGAAGCAACTTGTATAAAGTTGCGTCCACTTCTGGAAGCAACTTGCGCTAGTTGCTTCCACTTTTCAGAAGGTAGGGGTATTTTTAAAAATTGAATAAGGGTAGATTTCAAGAGGTAGATTTTGAGGGGTATTTAAATAATGTTCCCTTCTTTTTAGTCACAGGTTCTTCTTGTGGGCTGACCTTTTTTTATACATGAACTATGCATGGGGTACCATGAAGGAATTGAAAACGTGAAGGAAGGATGTTGCGCAACGGGAACAATTGAGCTTGGGATTATATGCAAAGCAGGAAATCTGTTATCTTGCTCTGACCCTGAGTGGATGTTAACTTACCTTTAGTTAGAAAAGTTCAAATCACTCTAGAAGATGGAGAAAGAGTTAAGGTTGCAATTTTTTATCTGGGTTTCCCATCAGCGACTTGTAGGCACTGCTATGTGTTTAATCATAATGAGAACTATTGTGGTCGAATAGCTAATATGGCAGGGATAGCTGTTCCTGTCTTAAACCTTCAAGGAGTTGATCCATTTGATGAACAAGTTAATAATGATGATCTGGAAGCAAACAATGATGGTCAGAATCAACAAGAGAATGATGCTGATAATTCGGGAGAAAATAATGGTGAAGCGGAAATAATTATTAGAGCTGGAGGAGCTGATAATAGTGGAAATAATGGACAGGAAATTGTAGAAGAAGATAACGAAAGAGTGGAAGAAGTTGAAAGAACCAATACGCTTAATGGTGTTGTTCCAGCTGTTTACTCTTCTGAATTAAGCTTGGTTGATCAGAGAGCTAATAAGAGAAGAAGAGGAGAAGATATCATTTCTGACAATATGGATATGGACAACTACTCAAGAGAAATCAATATGGCCCTAAATAATTTTTAAGGAGGTTTATAAAGGCAAAGCTAAGATGGTGAAGGAGTTAGGGAATCTTCAAATGTCACTAGGATTGATGATGATGCAACTATCTCGGAACAAGGAAATAATCTAGTCGTTGTTGTTTCTTCGTGGATGCAGACCTATGTTCCACATGCTAATCAGGTTCTTTTCAAATCTATAAATCTCTTCTCAAATTTTGCTTCTTGTGTTTATAATCTTTACACTTCTTACTTGAATTCTGTTTTGCCCTTAGTTACTAGTTTTCTTTATGTTAGTATTTTGATTTGTCTTTTGAAAATTGCTTGCTTCTTTGTGACCTGCTTTTGCTTTAAACATAAATATCTTGCTTCTTTCTTTATTTTCAAAATGAAATTATTGTCTTGGAATGTGCAGGGGATCGAAAAACCCCTTACAAAAAATCATCTAAAATATTTGCTCAAGAAACATAACCCCGATTTCATCTTTCTAGGCCAAAACAAAGGCTCTAAAAGATCGCATGAATGTGCTAGCCGAAACCTAGGATTTCATGATTGGTTCGTTGTCCCTAGAATAGGTCTATCCGGTGGATTCCTAATTGCCTGGCATAACAATGTTAAAGTGAAATGCATTGCTGATTTCTTTGATATCTGTTTCTTTGAAGTGCATGACTGTTTTAACAATTTTTGGAATGTTGTTTGCATGCATGGCTCCCTTAATGCTTTAGGAAAAGAATCTCAGTGGGACAAAATTAATCATTTTTGTAGTCTAAAATCTAACTTTCCCTGGATTATCATAGGAGATTTGAATTTTATACTTCATATTAATGAAAAGCAAGGGGGAAATAATAACTTTAGTGTCAATAAATATATTCATGATAAAATCCAGAACCTAGGATTGATTTATCTTAGATTTGGGCATCCCTTTCACTTGGTCTAATAATAGAGATGGTCATGAAAATATTAAAGAACGCATTGATAGAGTTCTTGCCTCCTCTTCTTCAAGGTCTAATATGTATCCTAATGCGATTGTTAGTTATTTTCCTAGAGTTGGCTCGACCACACTCCTATTCTACTAACTTGTAAGCCTCTAATTAATAATGGTTACAAACCTTTTAAAAATAATTAGAACTTGGCTTAGCCATAAAAACTTCGTGAATCGATTGCTACCAACCGGGATTACAACATAAATGGTTCATATGCTTATAAAACACAAGGAAAGCTTAAAAATCTTTCCTATATTCTATCAAAATGGAATAAAACTCGTGTTTGGAAATATTTTCCATAACATTGATAAGCTTAATAAACAAATAGAATATCTCGCATAATATTCATCCTTTGTCAATCTTAGAGATTATTGAAGCGCAAAAAATCTTAACACTTGGTATGATAGAGAGACCGATTATTGGAATCATCTCTAAAGACAAATTTATTAAAAATTTTGACAGAAAACACTGTTTTCTTTCATCAAGTTTTAACAACAATAGAAGAAGGATAAATCATATCCATTCGCTTAGAGATGAAATGGGACTTTGGACTGATAGTAATCACCAACTCCATAATTTGCTAATAAAACATTTCAAAAACATCAGTACTTCCACTAAAGCTAAACATCTAGATATCCTGGACAACCTCATTGAACCCTACATTAATGATGTTGATAACATAAGGTTAATTTTAATCCCTGATGAAAACGAAATTAAAAATACTCTATTTGAGATGAATCAATGGGGCTCGCCTGGTCCAGATGGTTACCCACCTGGATTCTTTAAAGAACACTGGGATATTGTTAAAAGTGACATTATCAACCTTGTCCAGGATTTTTTCAAAAAAAAATATATTCTTAAGGATATGAACTATACTTACATTACTCTAATCCCTAAAGTCCAAAATCCTTCTACTCCTAACGATTTTCGCCCTATTAGCCTTAGCAATGCTACCTATAAAATTATCTCTAAGATTTTAACAAATTAATAAAACCTCTTCTTAATAAACTTATTTCCCAAAACCACCATCTGCTTTTTATTCCCGGTCGCCAAATCACAGACAACATAATTGTGGCACATGAAATTCTCCACTCTATGAAAATCTCGAAAAATAAAAATGGGAACATGGCTCTAAAATCGATCTTTCCAAAGCCTTTGATAGAATCGAATGGGATTTCATCAACAAGGCTCTTCTTGCATTTGGCTTCAGACCGATCGGTGTCGACTTATAATGCAAATGTATAACCACAACTTCATTCTCTCTGTTCTTTTAAATGGGATTCCTAGTGAAAAATTTGTAGTGTCTAGGGGTCTCCGTCAAGGTGACCCACTATCCCCTTACCTTTTATCATAGGAATGGAAGTACTCTCAAACTCCTTATGAAAGCCGAAAGAGATAATCAAATCTCTCGGATTAAGGTCACAAAAATGCTCCTCCCTGTCTCCCATTTGTTTTTCGCAGACGATTGCTTTCTTTTTTCAAAAGCCAATCTTCATGAAGCTAAAAATATTGTTAACATTCTCAGCTGTTTTGGTGAAATGTCTGGCCAAGTTATTAACTTTCAGAAATCTGGAATCTATTTTACTCCTAAAATTCATAATAAACATAGTAAAATAATCTCCAAAATTCTAAAGGTTAGAAAAATCGATAAAAATGATAAATATCTGGGACTCCCTTTTCTTTGATAGGAACAAAGTTAATAACTTTGAACCTTTGCTCAATAAATATTACGCTTCTCTGTTGGATTGGCAAAATGTTCAATCATCTTTGGTCGCATGAGTTCTCATTAAAACTGTTCTTAGTGCTTACCCTAATCATCAAATGCAATGTCTTGCTTTTCCTAAACAAACCCTTGATAACCTTGACAAAATACAAAGAGATTTCTGGTGGCAAAAGAAAATAAGAAGAAATGTTATTACCTAAAGCTTGGCCTAGTATCACTAAAGACATCAGGGAGGGAGGTTTAGGAATTAGAATCCCTCATAAGCATAACCTCGCTTTAATCACTAGGCTAGCTTGGAGATTAATCCATAATCAAGAACAGCTCTGGGCCAAGATTCTAAAACATAAATATTTCAAAAATGATAATCCTTTAAGAAAACACAGAAAGTATAGATCTTCCTCGGATCTCGGTCAAGTATAATGAAAGGATTAGAGGTTATTAAATCCAATAAGTGTCGGCAAGTTAATAACGGCATTGATATAAACATTTGGGATGATCTCTGGCTTCCTAAACAATCTATTCCCTAATTCCTATCACTATAGATAATAATATTCCCATCTCGTTAGTAATCTAATGAATAAAGATGGAAGTTGGAATATGAATATCATCACTAAATACATAAATCCCCTTTTTTACAATTCTATTAACTCTATCACCGTGGACAATACTAAGACTGACAGAATCAGGTGGAACTCTACTAATTCAGGAGAGCTTACTACGAAATCTGCTTACAACTATCTCACTAAACTTAATTTTAATAAGAATGATGCCTCATTCTGGAAACAGATTTGGAATCTTAACATTATGTCTAAGGTTAACATGTTCTCATTGGAAAATTGTCGCAGTGCTCTTCCTTTAGGCCAAGAGATGTCGGCTTATGTGAAAGACTCTAACCCTTTCTGCATACTTTGCAACAATAGTATTTTAGAAGATGAAATGCATTTATTTGTGAACTGTTTCTTTACTAGAAAAATCAGGATCTATTTGGTTTAAACAAAGATTTACAATTTAAAATCCCACAAAGATATTCAATCTTGGTTTAAGTTTTGGATGAACAACAAAGAATTTAAAAACAAATCATGATAAAATCTCTTTCATTATCTGGTCAATTTGAAAATTTAGGAATAGCGTTAACTATAACAATGTTATGCCAGTGCCTCAAAATTTGTTTGAATCCATTACTTCTACCTATCAGAATTATGTTAACACTACAAACAATCCTGCTAGCAGCCCAATGAAAAAGAACATTACTCGAGCAAGATCAATAACACTTTGTGAATAACGAGATCTTTTATTTGGTTTATTTACTTTGATGCATCTTATATGGAAGATGACTTTACAATGGGTTATGCAATCTCTATAATGGATCATACAGAAACAGGGAATCACTGCAGAAAGCGGAGCAATGGGGCTTCCTGTCCCTTAGAAGCAGAAGCAAAAGCGGGAGATGAGGCTCTTAGATGGACAAATGACTTAAATCTCAGTAATGTTTGCCTTATTAACGATTGTCAAACTTTGGTGAAGACGATAAATGGAGAACTAAGCCCGGAAGACCAGTCTTGGAGAGCTCAGAACAACATCAATCAATGCAAATTTTCTTTAAATACTTGTAATTCGGCTACTTTTTTGTATAAAGCTAGGAAATATTTAGACTTTGAAGATAGGCTTGCAAAGGAAGTAAGAACTAGGAAAATCTTCTCCTTCTCAACGGAGAATTTGAACAGACATGAAAAAATCAACTTCCTAGAAAGGGCCAATCTCAGATTAGATCCTATATTATGTGATGTAAACTTCCTCTTATAAATAAATAAAAGTCTTCTTATCAAAAAAAAATATCTTGCTCTGACCCGAGCAAATACCTATTTTGGGACGCAGTACACCCAAGTGAGAAGGTTTATGGCATATTAGCCAATACACTGATGAATACGACCATATCTCAATTTGTTAAGTGACTAGGAAACAATGGAGGCACACCTAGTTTTCCAAAATCCTTTTAAGAGAATGTTAAGAAAAATAAACGAAAAGCCAATCTGGAAATGTAACATCACCTATCTATTCCTATTATAAAGCGAACTGCCCTTACTGTAGATGAACGGGAAAGTGAAGCTGCAAAATTAGATCTTCCAAAATTGCCCTTAGTTTTAAGCTTTTGTAAAAATCCTTTCTAAATTAAGTGAGCGCAAATCAGTAAACTTAACAAATAAATCGGGAGAGAGAGTGTCACGTGAGAGTGGATCGCATTTTGCAATTTTTGTGTGGCAACGGGAATTTAAGATAAAGAAACACATATCCCACTTTGTCCTTGCTGCATGGTTTTTTTAGTACACATCTAACAACAAATTACGGACATTTAGGTAATTTGGTAAATAAAGTCCAATTTATCGGTTTCAAATTTTGCTCGGTGAAACGATTTCGGCTCGCGCATCGCGCGTGCCCAACAATCTAGTTCCTATTATAAAGCGACCGCCCTTACTGTAGATGAACAAGAAAGTGAAGCTGCAAAATTAGATTTTCCAAAATTGCCCTTGATTTTAAGCTTTTGTAAAAATCCTTTCTAAATTAAGTGAGGGCAAATCAGTAAACTTAACAAATAAATCAGGAGAGAGAGAGAGAGAGAGTCACGTGAGAGTGGATCCCATTTTGCAATTTTTGTGTGGCAACGGGAATTTAAGATAAAGAAACACATATCCCACTTTGTCCTTGCTATATGGTTTTTTTAGTACACATCTAACAACAAATTACGGACATTTAGGTAATTTGGTAAATAAAGTCCAATTTATCGGTTTCAAATTTTGCTCGGTGAAACGATTTCGGCTCGCGCATCGCGCGTGCCCAACAATCTAGTGTATTCCAATAAAAACTCTTGGATAGACAATATATATTGTTGGGTTTGAAAAAGTTGGTTCATTTTATTTATTTTCAAGGGATAATTGGAGTTTAGTACTCAAGTTTTGACCAACACTAGGCTTTGGTCTAACATTTATCCAACGTTAGGGCTTGGTACCTAGACTGGACGTTGACTAGGTCAAGTCTTATCTTCCGTTGAGTAATGATTAAAAAATTTATATAAAATATACTCCCTCCGTCCTAAATTAAGAGTCCGCTTTGACTAGGTCAAGATATTAAGGAAATCCTATAAATTGTCATGACTACCCCTTGACTAAATTTATTTAATGTTATATTATTACCAAAATTAAATTATTAGTGTTAAAATAAGTAGAAGTTTATTAGGAATTTTATAACTATTTATAAATTATTTTATTTAAAAAAAAGGAATGACAATTAATACAAAGATATTGAGTAAGTTTTTTTCCATAAATATGGTGATATTATTTAAGATTTGGATATTAAAAATGATTTTATGATTATAAAAATAAAGGGTATATTTGATAGTTTAAGGGAAAAATATGTCTATAAACAGAGCGGACAGATAAAAATGGACATACCAAAGTAGAAATTAGGACGGATAAAAACGGACAGAGGGAGTAATTATTAAATGAATTTACTATTATATCCTTCACATTTCTTCGTATTTACAAAATTCTAGTCTAGGAGTAAATAACGAAAAGAGTATCTTTTTCTTATTCTCTTCCTCCGATCTCCAAACCTTCACCACTACCCCTTATTCTGTCTCCATCTTTCTCTCTGGCACTTCCAGTGCAATCAACAATCATGATCCAACCTAATTTATCTGTTTGTTTATTTTTAGTACCAACCCATCTTCTCTTCTTTGATACTACTAAAATCATCCCCCCTTGCCTGTATTTATCCAAGGTTCTCAAGAACAAACCCTAAATTCTACTGAAACACCAATTCAACACTTTAGAGTCAATCCCAGCTATACTTTCAACCTAATTCGTTCAATTGATGCAATACCCATCTCCAAATTCTGAAAACACTTCAATCATAACCAAGAACCCTAACTTATGATTTTCTGATTTTGTTAACCAACCTCTAATTCTTCAATCCTCTTTACAGTTTCAGAATCAGTTGTTGATTCTTCTCCCTTACTCTTAACAACGAACTACTCATCCAATTAATCGATCAATAACAAACAATTTCACATAATATGATTAGTTCGAGAAACCCTAGATTATACTATCTGATTTGCTATTCCTTTTGAGTCTGAATCCGTTACTTGAATCAACACATCTGCTATCAATCATCACTGAATCATTTTCATCCTCTTTCGATCTAAAAATCTTCGCTTTTCATTCTCAAATGAGTCAAATCTTTACTTAGATGAATTTGTTGATGGGTTTTATGCAGGAACAGTCGGCGAAGAACATGAATTTGTTCATGGGTTTTATGCAAGAGATGATTTGGAGAAGCTTTCAAATATATATTGCATCACTTAGTCAAAAATTTGGTTAATTTGGTGCTGTTTTTTCTTGGGTTATTGAATTTGCTCAAATTATTGGCACTGATTTGAGATGATTGTTGAATTTGCTTGGTTTGTTGTTGATGGGAGTCTGAGATGATTGTTTGGTGGAATTAAAAGATGGTAGGAGTAATGGAGTCTAGGGTTCTATTATGACTGAGGAATTGATGATATTGGCGAGAATAACAATGGATTTGGTTCTGTTGTGGTTAGTGAAGATTTGGGGATTCGTGGTTTATTTCATGAACAAAAATCAGGGAAGAAATGAATTGGATGCTACTGAAAGATGAATGGGAGATAAGAAGTAGTGCTTTTCATGGGTATCAACTGCTGGTGAAGATTCTTGCGCTTCTTTAACCTCAAAATGATGTTAATTCTTTTTGATTTGATCTTTTTATTAATTTCATTTGAGTAAAATTAAGGTTTGATTTCATTGTAATAGTTGGATCGTATATCCACGTCATGAGGTATACTTGTAAACTCATAATTTCACAGAATTTTTATTTTATAAAACTAAATAAAATCAGGTCATAAACAGTCAACACGAGTCAACGTCCAGTCCAGGTACCAAGCCCTAATGTTGGACAAATGTTAGACCAAAGCCTAGTGTTGGTCAAAACCTAAGTATTAAACTCTAATTATCCCTATTTTCAAACTCAAAAAAGGACGATATATTGAAAAAATGGACTCACCACTAAGATGCGATTCAGCTGCAAAGAAACAAAGACAATAACTCAATTATAGCAGAGTACTGCATAATACAAAGAACCCATTGCATCATTCCAATTACTTAAAACCATGTTTAGAGTAATTCCCTCAAAAAATTTTTAACACCACTATAATAATACAATTAAAACTACTATATATATGCCATTAAAAACCCAGTTATTTCTCTCCATCTAAACTGCCCACCACATATCAAAAGGAATCAATTCCCATATGTTCCTTCTAAGAGGTAGAACAAAGAAACGAGCAATTGAAACAAAGAAAGATAGTATATGGGCAAACTTGAGAGTACATGCTTGATGAGTATTAATCTATCACCTTTGGATAAATATCTTCTCTGCCAAGAGCTCAACCTTTTCTAAAACTTTTGGATAATGACATCCCAGACACCTATAACTTTGGATTTACTCCCTAATGGTATGCCCAAATATTTCATAGGAAAAGAAGTCGATTGACAATCAAATATTATGGCACACTCAGGAACATTAATTGTATTATCAACAAATGCAATATCACTTTTCTTGAAGTTGACTTTTAACCCAGATACAAAATGAAAAGACAAAATAACATTCTTGAAGTTGGTAGTTTGCTGCACATTATCTAGAAAAACAATAAGATCATTTGCAAACTGCAGATAATTAATTGGGCTTGCATCTTGAGCATTCTTTAATCATTAAAGATAAAACTTCAAAAATCAATATAAAAATTAATGGTGAGATAGGATCAGCTTGTTTAACCCCTTTGGCACTAATAAATAAAGATGAAGCAGTACCATTTATGGCCATAGCAAACCTTGTTGAAGAAAGACACCATTTAATCCAGTTTTTCCACATATTGCCAAAGCCAAATCTTGCAAGAGTGTAATCTAAACAACTCGGGGCTGATGTTATCAAATGCCTTTTCTAGATCAAATTTCACCACCATACCAGGAAGATTCGGTCTTTCTCTAGGGTCTATGAGTTCAAAAGTAATGAGTATACCATATGTTATTGGTCTACTGTCTACAAAGACCCATAGAAACTCTGAAATGATTGTAGGAAGCACAATCATTATGTCTTCCAGTAACTTAAAGATTATTTTACACACACTATCAACAAGGCTAATTGGCCTAAAATTGTGCATTGAAGTAACACCATCACATTTTGGAATCAGAATGATGTTAGTGCAATTCAATCTCCAATCAATATTACTATTGTGCTCAAACTCCTTGATAACAACCATGGTCCACTTTAATAACTTCCCAAACTTCCTTGAAAAATTCCATGATATATCCATATGGACCAGGGATTTGTTGGTGCCAAAATTCCAAATCACTTTATTAACCTCATTCTCATCAAATGGGTTCTCAAGTATAATAGTGTGTTGCAGACTCAAGGAAGGAAATTCAAGATCCTCAAATTTAGGCATGTTAGTCGATTCTCATTAAAAAGATTCATATAATAGTTCTTTGCTTTTTGATTTATCAAGTCCTTATCACAAGACATGCATACTACCATTTATTTTCATAAGATGGATAATATTGACCGTTTGGTTATATGAAGCATTTTTATGGAAAAACCTTGAATTCCTTTCTCCATATGCTAACCACTGTCCCTTTGCTCTAGAAAACCATTTCTTTGCCAGAATTCAATGAAGATTTTTTATGATTCACTTTAGCAACTGTTAGAGCACTGGTCAGTCGAACTCACAAGCATTGATATCTCAAGCTTGTTTGTCAAGTTTAGTTGCCAAAACTATAAGTCTTGATTTCTAGTCTACTTATAGATAAGTCTCGGATTAGGATAGAATGTGTAGTTGAGCTTTAAACTTCACCGCGTTCATCGATTAAAGAAGAAGAACTACTAAGGGGAGCTTGTGGAACTTCACCAACAAAAGGTATGTGGAGACTTGAACTCATCTATCACTCAAAATTCTATTTCTACTCTATCTCCTATTTAATACAAAAATTCGTATAACAATATAGAGTTCAAATTATACACATTTGATATTTCGAGCTGAGTTTAACTCGCTTACATATTTCTCGAAATATGTGTTGGCAAGCTTTCGCTTTAACCAAGTTCATCTTATATTCTTAACGAAAGTCAAAAGATGATCATGTGAAAATTGCAGTAACTTATTATATGATTTGTGTGAGACAGTCATTTGGTGTAGACTCAGAATGTTTCGTATTGATCATTTGATCACTTGAAAATTGCTTTGAAGCTAATAGTTTGTGTGAGACAGCTATTGTCATCTTCTAAGAATGTTTCAATGATTAAAATGGGAGTTTAGAACAATTAACCAATGATTGGATATAACACAGTATGCTTACTTGTATGCTAATTGTTGCAAGTTATTCCAAGTCCGGGAATCTAGTGTGCATACCCCTATGCATACTAATTCAACATTTGAAGTCCGAGAACTATAGTATGCGTACTCGTTTGCATACTAACTTCAACTGAGTTTGGTTGTGAACGAAAGTATGCGTACACGTTTTGCATCCTGGTGAACACAGGCCAAGTCCGGGAACTCAACTATGCGTACCTTTTTGCATACTTGAGTGGTTAAGTTCTAAAATCGGCTAAGTCATGAACAAATACATTTATATAATAAGGAATGCAATTTTTTGCAAACCGTGGCTATAATGTTCATGAATTGATTTATGTGAATCAAAACCGATTTTGCTTCAATTGTGTCTTGTATACCTCTATGAGAGTATATCTATAAATAGTTTCATTTGAGTCATTTGAACTAGTTGTATTACGATGAACAAGGTTGATATGAAAGTGTTCATATAGATAACTTCGGTTAACTATTGTTGAGCCAACTAAGTGTACACGTTTAGGTACGGTTACCCATATCTAAATGAAGTTCATTTCATTTGTGTGTAACAAGCCAATAAAATCTAACAGTTGAAAGATATTGGCTTGAATCTAATAAGGTTTTCATCTAACGGTGAATATTGATTGCTTTGTTCCAGAGCTATCAAACCCTGATTTGAAGACTCTATAAGGGAGAATTCTAGCAACTGGGAAACCTAATCCCCACACCTCCTTTGTGATAATAGTTGCGACTAGAGTCGATTCTCCTTTAACCTAGGTTTTTTTCCTAAAACCATTATAGGTTAACGACTTGAAGACTTCATTGGGATTGTGAAGCCAGACCCAACTATTTTCGCTGTAGTTGCGCGTTCTGATCTTACTTTGTTCTATCGTATTGAGTACTATCTTCTCTAAGATTTTCTCGATATTTAATCTCCGATAGGTAAGAAAAAACTTAGTCACACACATTTTCGTCTCATCGTTTGTGATTCCATAATATCTTGGTCCGCTACCATACGGTTAAGATTATGGTGAGGTGATTGATATTACTTGGATGTTCTTCAGGAATATAAGTCCGGTGTATCAATTGGTTCCTGTTCACCTTGATTTATCAAAAGACGGAACAAAACTCGTAGGTATTTTTTGGGAGACAGATATATTTATTCAATAGACTTTTTCTCAGTGAGGCCGATTTGTTTATCAAATCTTCGACTTTGGGTCGTATCAACTCTTAGTTGTAGGTGAGATCAACTAAAGGGAATCAAGTGCGCAGAATCCGACGTGGTTCTAGAAGCATAAGGAACGCGACTGTACCTTGATCAGTGTGAGAATGGTTAGGGCTCAACTACATTCCAGTCTGAAGTTAACTTGTAGTAGGCTAATGTTTGTAGCGGCTTAATACAGTGTGGTGTTCAAATCTGGACTAGGTCCCTAATTTTTATTTGCGGTTTCCTCGTTAACAAAATTTACAGTGTCTCGTGTTATTTCTTTTCGCATTATATTTTCTATATAATTGAAATATCACACGAGTTGTGCGAAGTTCAATCAGTATGTGAATCTGACCTCTTGGTTTTTGATTCAATTGATTGACACTTGGATATTGGTTTTTGATACCGTCCAAGTTGTTTCTTATATTAATCAGGCTCACGGATTTTTATCTGTTCAATTTGTTGATTACATTAAGAAACAGAGATATAACTCTTGGATATATTTCTTGATCGATCTCGCTTTATTAGATAGTGCTCTCAGAATTATATTGGAGTTAGTCCATACAGATTGCCTAAACGAAATATTGGGTTTGGTTGTTAGACCCCCGCTTTTTCAATTGGTATCAGAGCAGGCAAACACATTTAAGACCTTATAAGTCTGTGTTTGTAGCAATCTGACTTTATGGAAAAAAGTGTTATCTTTGTAACGTACCGCGAGTCTTTGATGGCTCAAATTACTTATGGTGGAAAAAATTTATGCGTTCCTTTCTTCAAGATCTTGATTTTCAATCATGGGTTTATGTTTTTAACGGCAACAATCCTCCAATAGTTATAGTAGACGGTGTCTCTATTGCAAAGGATATTGGTAGATATGAACCAAACGAGATTCTCGCTGCAAAGCAAAATTCTGACGGTTTAAATGCTATCATTCATGCCATTACCCCAGATCTTCAGCACCATATGACTACGTGTAATCAGTCTAAAGATGCTTGGGATATAATAAAAACTGTATTCGAAGGGACTACCTTTGAAAAGGAAGCTAGTCTTCAAAACCTAAATTCTAATTAGGAAAACCTTCGTATGGCTGATAAAGATTCATTTGATGAGTTTAATCACAAAGTGTCTGAAATTGTTAATGCTTCTTTTGCATTAGGTAAGACTATTCATGAAAAGGACTTTGTGATGAAAATTCTCAAATCGTTGTCAGCCAAATAAGACTCTAAGAAACATATCATCGTTGAAGGAAATAACCTCGATACGCTTTCCAGAAATACTCTTGTTGGAATGTTAAAAATTCTTGATCTTGATCAGAACACAGTCAAAACATCTGAATTCAATGTTGTGACCAACACAAGCGAGTCTTCTAACTTGTCTTGGGCTGATGAATGTTGTTCAAATCATGTTGATTTTGATAAATCACTGATTTCACAAAAGATCAAGGATATTGTAATAGAAGCAAAAGATGTGAGAAACATCTTTCTATAACCAATGCTTCAGATGATTCCATTCAAGAGAATTTATCTTTGTTTGTCAAAATCTTGCATGCTTCCGATGCCTGCAATGAATTTTCAGCTCTCGCAGCAGAAACTTCTACCTACTCGGATTCGATTCGGAATATGTATCCGACCGAGAGATTTTGAATTCTTGGATAAAAGTGAAGAAATTCACCAAGAATATCTACAACGTGTTGGAAATTCAAGAGGAACAACAAAAAAATTGCCAAACTTCAAAATAACATGCAAAGAATGAATCTGGCCTTGGGTATTCAATAGGGAACTCCTGAAGACAAGAAGAAATCTAAGAGAACCAGAGTCAGACGAGGTAACAAGTCTGCTACACAACAAACCTTGATAAGTCACTATGTGATAAAAGATGTGAGCATTCTCGCTCACTGGTCACTATCTAATACTAGTGATGTTCGCATCCTCATTATTAACTTGAGAATATGAGGATTGCATCACGGTTGCTCAAGTTTTGTATAATTGTTAATTTCTTATTTCTAAGTTAAGGAAATATTTACTTATTTAAAATAGACAATGGATCATGAACCGTAAAAGACTTTATCAAAGTTCTTCTAGGGTTTGGTTGTCCAATGGTCTATTTATATTCATTTGTGATCAAAATGCCCTTCATTCCTTTATCTTTGAAAGATACAGTTTCATGGCTCCTATAACTAGAGGTACTACAAAAAAGGGATGCATTTGAAGCTGTTAATGTGTATCTTTGTGAAGGAATCAAATCCTCAAGGAAGAAGAAGGAGAGATCTACAAATGATGAAAAAGGTTCTTCCTCTAACTGCCTTTTGTCTGTTTGTCATTTTGATAATAACTTTAAGGCTATGGTAAAGGATTCCATCATCAAAAGAAATGATTTAAAATCTCAAATCATTTCCTCTTTGGAAAAGATAGCTCACTACCAACATATGTTGTCTCTAACAAAGAACACCTTGTGTGAACTAAAAAGAGAACTTAGTGAGTAGACTGATATTTCTGAAGATTTGGAGGAATTGAACGATCCCATAATCAATGGTTTTTTCAATAATGAGAAGGAATTCTCAGTAGATGCTCTTAGAAAGATCTATGATGTCTAGGAAACTTCTCATGAGAATTTATTCTGGTGTTTTAAGAAGGATAACTAGGGTTTGGAATAGCAATTATTGTGAGTACACATAGCTATTGCCAACGATTTTTCATCTTGCAATGTTTTTAGATTTATTTATTTAAATTCTAAAGTTTATTTTGAAGATGATTTTGCAGTATTTAATCTTTATTGGTTTTATATATTGCAAAAATAATTTTATGGAATATGTGTGTTTACGTCCGTGAACTATGATTGTCCCATTTATTTCAAAAGTTAAGTCTAATATATGTCTTTATGCAAATATTGATGAAAGATAAAATGAACTTTTGATGACAAAGATTAAGTCTATGGTATCATTATGCAAATATTGATGAAAGTAGAATGAATCTTTGTATATTCCGAAGTATTGATCTTTCCCTGATCCACTTCTATGTGAAAGTACTGTGCGGTTCCGTAAGTTCTCTTATATTGAGAATTTCTGAATAAATTAATCATGGGTTCTCTTGTGGTTAATTTAATTGAGTTTTATGGATACAAATTCATTTTTCATGTAATTTGTTAATGTCCAAAGAAATCCTTATTTTCTTTTAAAAGTAAGGTCGC
>JAJJWW010013864.1:0-162099 GCA_023531295.1 Papaver armeniacum | reverse complement strand
ACACGCAAAAGTCAGCTGGAAATACAAGTTGATTAACCTGCACAAGAACATCCTCAACAATACCCATTGGGTAGACATTAGAACGATCGGCTAATTGATCGTTTGTCGTAGGCGTCAAAAATAAATTACACTTTCTTACTACTCAAAATATATAATGAAGCAAGGGCAAGAAAGGATCGTTCCCCGTAGAAGACTAGGTTGTCAATATGTTTCGGTATCTTATAAGTAACACGGGGTTTTCGATTTTTTATAAAATTAAAACTAAAATAAAAGCAAATAATAAAATAAACACGCAAATCAAGGATGCGAAAAATATTGGATAAAGGTTTCATCTTCAATTGTAAACAAGTTTCTAATATATGAATAGAATTCCTATTTAATCTCGCTATCATCAAAAGCCATAGAATACCTTATTGCAAGAATACTCCGTAAATTTCCTAATTCATCACACACACATTAGAGTTGCGTATGTGAATTCTACCTAAAGAATAACCTAACGCCTTGCGCTAATCAAGTTCAATTCCTAGGAGTATTAAGTTTCAGAAATAGGCTAATCAATGCAATTGTAATACATTGCGCAAACAATTCGAACAAAGGTCAATTTCTATATATGACTACAAGGATGTATCACTACAAACCATAATCATATCATGCTATTCGTATTCAAGGTTATCGCTCGATGATGAACCCTAAAATAGCTATAGATATGGATGTGGGTTCAATCAATTCTAGACTCGACTAAACAAACATTCAATCATATTGCAATACATCAATCATGCAATTATTATAACCCGTAGAAAGTGAACAATGATTTTGAGAGAAAACTAATTCATAAAAATCATAACTTGGTTGCAAAATCCGACTACATCTTCAACCAATAATAAAAAATCAACTACTTGGGTTTTTGGAAATCATCATAGAAAGCAAAGAAGAAAACTATCATGTGAAACCCTAGAACAAAAGTAGAAGCCTCCCTAATGGAGATATCGGGTTTAGAGAAAGAGTTTTCCTATATATGCTTCTCCCATTCCAAAAGGATACTCTTTCCAAATTTAGGTCAAATCTTCTCAAAACCCATCTCCAAGTGGTCCACCAAGCCCATGTGTGAAAACATATCTTCCGGAATTTTTGGGTCCAAAACAGTCACGGATTGTTGACATCATCACCGGAATCCGGTCGACGGTCGCCGGAATCCGGTCACCTGAAAAATTATCTCCGATCACCTGAGCATGTATCCAACTATCGTAACTCCCAGCAACTCACTATCATTCTCTGCAGTTCACAATTCAGAATTAAGAGCCATATTTCACAAATGCACCATCTAAACTAACTCTTGGATTCTTGCAAAACGCGCCCAAAAAGCGTGACTCATAGCTCATATACCCGGCCGCCAAATCTTACATCCGACTCGTACCCCCTTCATGATTCAAAGGAAACTGCACAATTCCCACTTTCCATTCCGAAATCCGACAACCGGAAGTAGCACCACCGCCTCGCCATTTCTCGCTCCGTTTCGCACAATTCTCGCAGCCTTTCATTCCATCCTCGGGCATGCAAATTCTCCTAGCATTCATCTAACTTCTCGGGCCATTCATCCTTGCGCATTCAACACCTCACTCCCGTAACAATTCAACTCATTCATCCATCGGTTCTCCCCTGTGTAATTCAATCTTCATCTGGCTTCACATCGAACCACCGGTATCATTCAATTCCATTACCATTACCGGTTTGAGTTGCTTCTTGCGCACCTATCTCTGTCTCCAAGCCACCATGCATCACCCACTTTGCCAATAATCATCATCTACTGTCGTAATGACAAAGAACCCATTCATTCAAAACCGCCCAAAGGTCCACAAGCTCGGCTCCCATGCGGGTCGCAATTACAGACTTTCTTCCTGAGCATCGCCTTCTTGAACTGCGCCCTTTTCATTCACACTCCATTCAGTCACGGCAATTTCAGCTGCAACTTCTCTCAGACACAGCCAATCCTTCAAAATTCCTAGCATGCATCTAAGTTTCCATAACAGCACCAGTCTTGAAATTAACAACACCTTCTCCCTGTAATCCATTCACTTCACAAATCTGTAGTTGTATCCTCTAATTCATGCCTGCTCTTTTCTCACCACCGGCTGCAACTCCTGCTCAAATTCACAATCTCAGCAAACCAATCACATCTCTCTGTAATGCCAATATCTGCGGCAGCTAACACAGCTTCCTCTCATATGTTACATGACTGCAACTAACTTCACACAAACCCAGATTCATTCAAACCCCCAGAATCTTCTCTGAACCCTCACAGATTCAGTCCCATATTAGCTCCATTACCAGAACCCCATCAGCACCAGACCTTTAACTTCAGCTGCAACCTCACAAGCCTAATACTCCAGCTCATGCACACCCTGTGATTCATAACATGCATCTACACCATTCTTGAGCTTCCACATAACAGCACCACTAGTAACCCATCTCCTATCTCGATACTCTCTCATCTCAACACTTCAGACCACCACCATTCTTCTCTACGGGCGATTACTTGAGCTCACCACCAATACCAATTCTATCCCGATGTATTCTCTATCCTCGCCTAGCAACAACAATTCCCTAAAGCACCTCCATTTACCGCAGCCTTAGTAACATTGCCTCACCTGCAATGCATACATACCACCAAAAGCTTATGAGCTTCAATTTCTTCGACTCCCACCCATCAGCAACCAAACCAACTACCATGGCTTGGCTGCAATCGTGGCCTATAGCCTAAATGCCATCGTGACCCAAAGCTCGAAGGTGTGAAATCTTGGCAACAAGACCTTGCTTTACTGATTCCTTGGCTTGTAGTTCATCTAGAACTCGATCCCAAACTCCTTAGCCAAGTCCTTTACTGATTCTCACCCATATTGCCGTGTTCTTCTAAACTTGTAAATCACAAATTTGAACTTGCAAAGTGAAGAATTGCTCGCTCGTGCATTCTCACAAACAAGGGTGTGCCATTTGCAAACTGATAATGGTTGTGTGTCGGCTGTTTATTGAAAATCACACATCAACTCCTTCTCTACAGAATTCAAGTATAGAAGAAACCCGTTCTCATACATCATTCATTCACTAACTCGAAACACACTTTAATCTTCATCTCTCGTTCATCAAACAAACTCGTATCCAAATCGAGAATAATTCAAACCCAAACTTCATATGTTCCTTAGCAATGAGTTCCCCTACTCCAATGCTAGCGAGCTTGCCTTTCAAACCTTACTCGTGATTCATTATATAACTTAGTTTGTCTTCCAATCCACCGTCTTAGCTCGAATGTCTCTCAATTTATCGCCAGGAATCGCCGCTTTTTCTTTTGTCTGAGTTTCAAATAAGTGAATGAGAGAAACATATCTCTCATCGGATTCAGGATTGTAGTAGATAGGATTTACTTAGGCACTCGCTGCTTGGATAAGGGCTGTCCTGCATAATTCTTGTATTGTCAGTTTCAAGGGACTGACAAGCTTAATCATTGATTTCACTCCTGAATGATCTCTTTCTTTCGCCGTGGGCTTCGCCTTTTCATTCTCTCCAAGACGATGAGAAAAATCCCGGGATTTGAGCGAGTCCCACTTCTTTTGCTCCAATGACTCCAAAACACCTAATAACTCAAAAACACGCATAAGATACATAATTCACACGAAAAATAGCAAAGAAAGCATAAACTCTAGATAGTAAATACGGTGTATTCTACACCTATCAGATTCCCCCACACTTAGACTTTGCTAGTCCTCGAGCAAATCAAACAAAATAAATTCTTAAAACATACATACAACTCCGTGTCGTCGAGGCTACGGTTACTCTTAGCATAAATAACAAGCCTTTAAACCCCTAGGTGTCCCTAGTGGACGAGTTATAGTCTCCTGAGGGTTTACTAGAGATATACCCACAAAACCTTCTTTTCCAACTTACTAGTTCTCCGTAATGATAGCATCCAACGCGCTAAGAAGACATAGAAATTCTTCACACTAGTCATAAGAAGTTGGACACATAAATGAACACAATCTCATCCTTAAAAGTTGAGAGAGAAATAACCATCCCTTATCGAAAGAAATTTGGGTTCGGAGTGATCTAAAGTCTCGACTCTGCCTCACAAGAAAGGGTTTTATGAAGTTGCTCTCAATAATAAAATGCTTTTTATGGGTCACACATGTGTCCGGGTAGGAATGAAGAGAGAATCCCGAGACACGTTGAATGGTAGGAAGGCATAACCCTCCGAATCGTTTTAAAAACCCACATCTTTTATAATTTTTGAAAACCCATTTTTCTGACGATCTCTACGAAAGGAAATCAACCACTTAATGAAGGTGGGAATATGCTTACTTACCTCGTTATTCGTTCGACGTGCAGCTAGCACCACTCTCACATCATCCATAGAAAACGTCTTCGGTCTTCAATCGGTGTCTTCATCTTCGTCTTCGGTCTTCAACTCTTGATGATAACTCTTGAACTTCGTAGAATCTCGACAATATGATTCTTTTCCTCAAATTCCTTGTTGCTTGAAACTTCATTATGGATATTCCTTCTTTCCCTTGGCTTTATTGAAAGAATACAAAACTAAAAACAAACTATACAAACCCAAAATTTAATTTTTTTTTTTTTTTTTTTCTTTTTTTTTTTTTTTTTTTTTTTTTTTTTTTTTTTTTTTTTGTAGAAATAAGAAATAAAACAAATACAAAATAAAAACAAAACAAAATAATAAAAACTATTAACAAACCTAAAAATTTTCTCTTGTCTTTTTTTTAATTTTCGTTTTTTTTTAATTTTTTTTTTTTGAAACAAGAGAAAATAAAATACAAATAAGATAAAATAAAATGCAAGTACAAAGGCCATGGTGTAAGTACTTTACCGCTTGATTCTTCACAACTTATATGTCTTGATATCATAAACTTCTCGAACTCTCATCCTTGATAATTTTCACTCTTGTACAATAGTCTTCAACTTATAAAAATTCTGCTCCTTGTTTTGTTGCTTTACCTGAATCTGAAATCTGCTCATTTCTGTACTGTTGCTTGTAAACCTTGAATGTCTTCAACTTTCCCTCAAATTGTGATGCTCCTCTTGTTGATGATGATGGTGTTTCTATGGACCTGTTGGTGTAGAGAGAGATAAAGTGGATGGTGCTAACTGCGAACAAGATTACAAGTGGTATGTAAGTTAGCAATTCGATGTCACCATCATGATTGATAAAAATAGCACTCAAGAGATCAAAATAGTGCTTCTATTGGTGGGAGGTTGGGCAGCTCACCATTCTGCCCGGAATTTACGTACGGTGACACACACTCTAAAAGCACATATTTAGACAGTACAAAGAATTGAAGGTCGGTGCCTCGCATGATGTAACATGGGTAGTCTCCACTATAGGGGATCACTAATCTAATACCGAATTCAGTCTGCACCTTATTTTCCACTGGCATGGTTAAATCCAACTTTAACTCTCATACAATTAAGAAACCCGATCATGTTCTCTGTCATCTCTAAGTTCAATCACTCTTATGAGATTCTCGATGTAATCTTAGCGACATGTATACTATGTGACTCTAAACTAACTACAAGTTGGAGTTTTTTATTCAAATATATACAAAAAAATTGAAAATTTTGACTCAAAAAGGCTAAAAACTCTATATGCAAAAGACTCCCCCACACTTAAACTTCACATTGTCCTCAATGTGTAAAACCGAAATTCTGAATTCTGACGTAACAGCAGATAAAACGCAAAAACTGTACAAATTGGTAAGGAATTTGGAAAAACTCCATTTCACAAAAGTTGTTCATCTACGTTTTTTCTATACAGTGTCAAAAGAAACGGTCTGACAGTTATGGTCTCTGGACTGAACTACGTGCAGTCTGAATTTTTCTGACGAAAAGGTATGCGTCATAATTCTCTTCTAAGATAGATTCCGGACTCAATGAAATTAAACATGGGGATGCAAATATGATATGAAAACTATAAAAATAAATAAATAAAAGGGTTTAAGATACAAAACCTATGGGTTGCCTCCCATTTAGCGCTTGGTTTAAAGTCGTCGGCCCACTCTTTTGTTATCGTCCATATACCAACAATCTGAAAAGTTGGGGATCCTTCCATGTAACCTGTTTTACAAACACTAGCTTCACACAAATATTAGTAATATAAAACAGAAATGAAGCTATTAACCGATAAAAGTTTCCCCCACACTTATTCTTGTCCACACTTGGAAGTGTATAAAGAATATAGAAGTCATGGACTACCACGGTTTCTTGTTTCAAAACCTGCATAGTATGAGAATCAAGTATCTCTAATGGAGGATATCGCAAACAAAGTCATTCAACAATATTTTCAAGCACATACATTCAAACCAATAATAGGTAAAGGAGAAGAAACAATAGGCAACGGGTTAGACAAACCTTGCACAATCTCTTGTATTACGGAATCCTCTTCATCCTTGAAAACTCAAGTGAATTATTCACCTCTTTTATATCATGGTCCTCTATCAAACCTTGCAACCATTCTTCGTCCGTTTCTGCCTTAACCAAAGTCTCGACATAAACATCATCATTACAATCATTTGCAAGCTCAATTGGGTCTTCCACAATATTGGTCACAACGGTCTCATTCTCAACATACTCCTCTTTATTAGACTCAATCCTTGTTGCAGGGAAGTTTTGTAACACACTAGTTTCATCATACTCATGTACCTTTTGAATAGGTGTTTGATCATTATAAAGATCAAGAGTTGAGTCAACTACACTAATGTCATCAAATATCTCCAAAGGTTGGTCCTTTTCAACATAATCATCTTCGTCTTCATTTTCAGACTCACCATAATAAGAATCGTCGGGTTTCCCAACCCTTATCACGATGTCGTTTAAGTTCCATATGAATGGTCCTACTAATTTCATCGACAAGCTCTTCCGAGGCTCCATCATCTTCCAACTTGTATAATTTCTGCGCAAGTTTCTTGACGTTCACACGCTTACCACCATTGACTACAATATGTTCTCTTTCCCATGACTCTTCCCTTTGAATGGGTGAATGATCATAACTACGATCTGGAGTCGGGTAAGAAGAAATATTCCAAAAATTGGTTTGTGAAACGTTCTCTCTATCACGGTCAAGTTGGTCTAGCCTTTGTTGCATGTCTTGTAATCCATTCAAAATCTACATACAACTCGAATAAATCCAATTAGAAGTAGAATTATCCCACCTAGGTGCTTGACTTACATACCCACTACAAGGTTGTTGTTGGTATGTATGAAAATCACCATAAGGTTCTCTAGGATATGCATCATAGCCAATAAATTGGTTTTGAATGCATCCCGTAGATGGTGGGTAATTTTCATAGTGTTGAGGTTGTTGAAAACCGTATCCATTGCTCCAATATGCTCCGTCCATAGAAATTGGTACCTGAAACAAGATTTCTCAAAACTATGTCAAAACCAGAAAATAAGAAAAACTAAAAACAAAAAATAAGAAACCAAAAATAAGAAAAACTAAAAACAAAAAATAAGAAACCAAAACAAGTGACAACCGCTGCCTCCCCGGCAACGGCGCCAAAATTTGATCGCTGTCGTAGGCGTCAAAAATAAATTACACTTTCTTACTACTCAAAATATATAATGAAGCATGGGCAAGAAAGCATCGTTCCCACGGAGAGGACTAGGTTGTCAATATGTTTCGGTATCTTATAAGTAACACGGGGGTTTTCTGATTTTTATAAAATTAAAACTAAAATAAAAGCAAATAATAAAATAAACACGCAAATCAAGGATGTAAAAATATTGGATAAAGGTTTCATCTTCAATTGTAAACAAGTTTCTGAATATATGAATAGAATTCCTATTTAATCTCGCTATCATCAAAAGCCATAGAATACCTTATTGCAAGAATACTCCGTAAATTTCCTAATTCATCACACACACATTAGAGCTGCGTATGTGAATTCTACCTAAAGAATAACCTAACGCCTTGCGCTAATCAAGTTCAATTCCTAGGAGCATTAAGTTTCAGAAATAGGCTAATCAATGCAATTGTAATACATTGCGCAAACAATTCGAACAAAGGTCAATTTCTACATATGACTACAAGGATGTATCACTACAAACCATAATCATATCATGCTACTCCTATTCAAGGTTATCGCTCGATGATGAACCCTAAAATAGCTATAGATATGGATGTGGGTTCAATCAATTCTAGACTCGACTAAACAAACATCCAATCATATTGCAATACATCAATCATGCAATTATTATAACCCGTAGAAAGTGAACAATGATTTTGAGAGAAAACTAATTCATAAAAATCATAACTTGGTTGCAAAATCCGACTACATCTTCAACCAATAATAAAAAATCAACTACTTGGGTTTTTGGAAATCATCATAGAAAGCAAAAAAGAAAACTATCATGTGAAACCCTAGAACAAAAGTAGAAGCCTCCCTAATGGAGATATCAGGTTTAGAGAAAGAGTTTTCTATATATATGCTTCTCCCATTCCAAAAGGATACTCTTTCCAAATTTAGGTCAAATCTTCTCAAAACCCATCTCCAAGTGGTCCACCAAGCCCATGTGTGAAAACATATCTTCTGGAATTTTTTGGGTCCAAAACAGGTCGCCGGATTGCTGACGTCATCACCGAAATCCGGTCACCTGAAAAAATATCTCCGATCACCTGAGCTTGTATCCGACTATCGTAACTCTCAGCAACTCACTATCATTCTCTGCAGTTCACAATTCAGAATTAAGAGCCATATTTCACAAATGCACCATCTAAACTAACTCTTGGATTCTTGCGAAAACGCGCCCAAAAGCGTGACTCATAGCTCATATACCCGGTCGCCAAATCTTACATCCGACTCGTACCCCCTTCATGATTCAGTGAAACTGTACAATTCCCACTTTCCATTCCGAAATCCGACAACCGGAAGTAGCACCACCGCCTCGCCATTTCTGCTCCGTTTTCGCATAATTTCTGCAGCTTTCATTCCATCCTCAGGCCTGCAAATTCTCCTAGCATTCATCTAACTTCTCAGGCCATTCATCCTTGCGCATTCAACACCTCAGCTCCAAAACAATTAAACTCATTCATCCATCAGTTCTCCCCTGTGTAATTCAATCTTCATCTGCTTCACATCGAACCACCAGTGTCATTCAATTCCATTACCATTACCAGCCTGAGCTGCTTCTTGCGCACCTATCTCTCGTCTCCAAGCCACCATGCATCACCCATCGCCAATAATCATTGTCTACCGTCGTAATGACAAAGAACCCATTCATTCAAAACCGCCTTAGCCCACAAGCTCAGCTCTGTGCAGCTGCAATTACACTGCCTCCCTGAGCATCGCCTTCTTGAACTGCGCCCTTTTCATTCACACTCCTTTCAGTCACGGCAATTTAAGCTGCAACTTCTCTCAGACACAGCCAATCCTTCAAAATTCCTAGCATGCATCTAAGTTTCCATAACAGCACCAGTCTTGAAATTAACAACACCTGCTCCCTGTAATCCATTCACTTCACAAATCTGTAGATGTATCCTCCAGTTCATGCCTGCTCTTTTCTCACCACCGGCTGCAACTCCTTCTCAAATTCACAATCTCAGCAAACCAATCACATCTCTCTGTAATGCCAATATCTGCGGCAGCTAACACAGCTTCCTCTCATATGTTACATGACTGCAACTAACTTCACACAAACCCAGATTCATTCAAACCCCCACAATCTTCTCTGAACCCTCACAGATTCAATCCCATATTAGCTTCATTACCAGAACCCCATCAGCACCAGACCTTTAACTTCAGCTGCAACCTCACAAGCCTGATACTCCAGCTCATGCACACCCTGTGATTCATAACATGCATCTACACCATTCTTGAGCTTCCACATAACAGCACCACTAGTAACCCATCTCCTATCTCGATACTCTCTCATCTCAACACTTCGGACCACCACCATTCTTCTCTCGGGCTGATTACTTGAGCTCACCACCAATACCAATTCCATCCTGATGTCTTCTCTATCCTCAACTAGCAACAGTCCCTAGAAGCACCTTCATTTACTGCAGCTTAGTAACATTGCCTCACCTGCAATGCATACATACCACCAAAAGCTTATGAGCTTCAATTTCTTCTCGACTCAACCCATCAGCAACCAAACCAACTACCATGGCTTGGATGCAATCAGGGCCTATAGCCTAAATGCCATCGTGACCCAAAGCTCGAAGGTGTGAAATCTTGGCAACAAGACCTTGCTTTACTGATTCCTTGGCTTGTAGTTCAGCTAGAACTCGATTCCAAACTCCTTAGCCAAGTCCTTTACTGATTCTCACCCATATTGCCGTGTTCTTCTAAACTTGTAAATCACAGCTGAACTTGCAGTGAAGAATTGCTCGTTCAGGCATTCTGTCAAACAGTGGGTGTGCCATTTGCAAACTGATAATGGTTGTGTGTCGGCTGTTTATTGAAAATCACACATCAACTCCTTCTCTACAAAATTCAAGTATAGAAGAAACCCGTTCTCATACATCATTCACAGAACTCAGAAACACACTTTAATCTTCATCTCTGTTCATCAAACAAACTCGTATCCAAATCAGAGAATAATTCAAACCCAAACTTCATATGTTCCTTAGCAATGAGTTCCCTGTACTCCAATGCTAGCGAGCTTGCCTTTCAAACCTTACTCTGTGATTCATTATATAACTTAGTTTGTCTTCCAATCCACCATCTTAGCTCGAATGTCTCTCAATTTATCGCCAGAATAATCGCCGTTTTTTCTTTTGTCTGATTTTCAAATAAGTGAATAAGAGAAACATATCTCTCATCGGATTCAGGATTGTAGTAGATAGGATTTACTTAGGCACTCGCTGCTTGGATAAGGGTTGTCCTGCATAATTCTTGTATTGTCAGTTTCAGGGGACTGACAAGCTTAATCATTGATTTCGCTCCTGGAATGATCTCTTTCTTTCGCCGTGGGCTTCGCCTTTTCATTCTCTCCAAGACGATGAGAAAAAATACCGAATTTGAGCGAGTCCCACTTCTTTTTGCTCCAATGACTCCAAAACACCTAATAACTCAAAAACACGCATAAGATACATAATTCACACGAAAAATAGCAAAGAAAGCATAAACTCTAGATAGTAAATACGGTGTATTCTACACCTATCACTAATTGCAACACAATTCCAGCCTTTTTAAGAGGACCCAAGTCAAGTGAATTATACATATATGCAGGCATAACATTAATGGATGCACCTAAATCCAACATAGCTTTGTTAAATGTGGTGTTACCAATTGTGATTGGAATGTCAAAGCTACCGGGATCCTTGCACTTAAGTGGAAGTTTGTGTTGTAAGATTGCCGAAGCATTCTCCCCCACACTAAGCACTTCATTACCTTTGAGCCTTTGTTTATTGGTACACAAGTCCTTCAACACCTTTGCATACTTTGGAACTTGCTTGATTGCATCTATGAGTGGTATGTTCACATGGATCTTCTTAAGAATGTCTAAAATCTCCTTTTCTAGTTCCGCCTTCTTGGAATTTGCAAATCTGCGAGGGAAAGGTAAATGAGGAACATAAGTAGAAACCGGAGTTTTAGAGTTAGAAATAGGTACCTCGAAGTTTGGGGAGAATCCTCATTCTTCTCCTCCAAAACAGTTCCTTTGGTGTTTCCACGGTGCCCGAATCGGAACTTCGGGTTGCACAAGTTGTGTACCACTTCTCAACGTAATTGCATTGACACCCTTTTTGGGTTGATAGGTTGAGAAGGGGAGTTTCCCACCATTTTGTGCCTTCAATTGATTCAACTCAATAGCCATAGAACCAACTTGAGTTTGCAAATCCTTAACCGTACTCTCCGTTCTTTGCATAAAAGATTTCAAAGAACTCTTCCATATTGGACCCCATATTTTGAGGTTGTTGTTGATGAAATTGTTGTCGTGGCTGGAATTGTTGTTGTTGAGGTTGAAATCCACTCGGATAGTTGAAGGTAGGTTATTGAACCGCTCCTTGCTTATTGGCATAGCTAAAATTGGGGTGATCTCTCCATCCCGGATTGTAAGTGTTAGAGTAGGGATCATGCCGTCTTTGTTGATTTGGAAAGACCGCATTAGCTTGCTCGTCTTCATAAGCTTGAGAGGAACTTGGTATCACCGCGGCTGCAACTTGTTGCATCATTGCGGTCATGTTACCCATTCTTTTCAATATGTTTGCTTCAATTCATCATTTTATCCAATTCTGATACAATAGAACGACCATACCAAGCCTGTATAGGCTTAAGGAATATACCCATTTAGTTTCAGCCATTGAATCTCAGTATAACATCATCAATTCTCAAACCCTGATCTGTTCCTCTTTTTCCCGCCAAAATTTGAAATTCAAAGGAAGAAGATGACCTCCCCCTATCCGTGGCTGGTCTCCCTTTAGCAACTAGGGTGCAAATAGTAAATTCTTGGGCGTAAATAGTAATTTTCCTGGGGCGCCTTTATCAACTCCTCCGGGTGCCTTTAGAAATTTTCTCCGGAGGTCCAAATGGCACTTTTCGAGCCAATTTCTCCGCACAAGTTTATTTCTCCAAAAATACCTACAAATAGATAAAACACCAAAATAAGTACAAAAATGGGTACTAACAAAATAGAAAATCGAGATCAAAATAGACACATAAATGCGTCTATCAGTTGACGAAGTTCCTCGACCTTGCTCACTTCATTTACTTTCCTAAGAAGCACATCTGAACCACGACTCAAGAACTGTTGGGAGTTTGCTTCCATGTTTTCAATCAACTCTCTAGCTTGTGCCACCGTCTTGCTCACTACTGCACCACCACCCGCAGCGTCAAGAAGATTCCTATCACTTGATTGGAGTCCTTCATAGAAGTATTGGATGATCATAGCGTCACTGAATTGGTGGTGAGGGCAGCTTGCCACCAATCTCTTGTATCGTTCCCAACATTCATATAAGGATTCTCCCACATTTTACTTCATTCCACAAATCTCCTTTCGAATTTGAGTAGCCTTTGATGCAGGAAAATATTTCTCTAAAAAGAGTTTCTTCAGCCCATTCCATGCCGTGACACTTCCGGGAGGAAAATAGTACAACCAATCCTTAGCACTATCCATCAAAGAGAAACGAAAAACTTTCAACATTGCACCATCCGCCTCAATATCCGCTGGAATCATGGCCATGACAATGGTATGGAAGTCCATAAGATGCTTGTTTGGGTCTTCATTCACCATGCCATGGAACTTTGGTAATTCTCTAAGCAACCCCGTCTTGATCTCAAAAGTAGAGTTTGTTTGAATACACCCATGTTGTGTATCAAGCCTATGAGAAGCCAAGTCCTTGAGTGAACGATTTGCATCACCCATTGCTTATTCTTTTTCTTCAAAAGGTGGTTCTTGTTCACCCGGAACCCCTTGTTCTAAAACTTCTTCTTCTTGCTGGAAAGTCTCCTCTTCTACTTCCAACTCTTGTTCTTTCGTTGGGTCTTGACTTGGTTGGAGTATTGTGCCTCTTCGAGTAGCTATCCCGCACCTTGGATAATTCCAATCTTTAGAAGCCAGGGATTAGGTACCTGAAAACAATTCTCGCAAACAAGTGAGAAACAAGACAAGAAAACAAAAAGCAAAGATAAAAGCAGAAATTATAAAAAGAAACTAAAAACTTAATAACTAGCCGTATGCCTCCCCGGCAGCGACGCCAAAATTTGATCGATGTCGTATGCGTCAAAAATAATTTCACTTTCCTAAAGTATATGATAAGAAAGAGTTCGTTTCCACAGAGAGGCAATTGTAGTTATTATGTATTCAATTTCTTAAAGTAACCAATTGGGGGAATTTCTTATTTTATGTAAGCAATAAAAGTAAATCAAAAGCAAAGTAAATTGGAGAAAGTAATCAATAGAGAAAGATATTGGTCAAGGAATTCATCTTCAATCTTAAACATGTGCTTGAATATGATTAGAATTACAATTTAATCTCTTTTATCATCAAATCCTAGAGTATCAAGAGAGCAAGATAATCTATTAATTTCCTAAGTTCATCAACACACACATTAGAGCTGCGTATGTGAATTCTTCCTAAAGAATAACCTAACTCCTTGCGCAAATTAAGTTCAATTCCTATGAGCATTAAGTTTCAGAAATAGGCTAATCAATGCAATTTTCATACATTGCGCATAACAATTTGGACAATGGTCAAACTCTACATATCATTACGAGAGTGTATCACTACAAACCGTAAACATATCATGCTACTTGTATTCAGGGTTATCGCTCGATGAAAAACCCTAAAATAGCTATGGACAAGGATGCAAGTTCAATTAATTGGCCACTTAACAAATCAAACATCTAAGTCCTATCACAATACATCAATCATGTGATTATTAAAACAGTAGAGATGTGAGCGATAATCAAGAGAGAAAACTAATACATAACACAAGCACAAGTTGTAGAAATAGGACTACATCCTTAACCAATAATATTAAATTAGCTACTCATAGCTATGGAGTTCATCATAAAAAATATTAATTGAATAGAAGAAGATGAACAAAAGCAAACCCTAGTAGCGTAAACAAAAACGTGTCTCTCCTTAGCTTCCCAAAAATAAAACGTGCTCAAAGTTGTAGAAATCTTTCCTTTAAATAGCTTTGCTTTCCAAAATTAGGTCAAGTCTCAAAGGTCCAATAGATAGAAGTCCACCAAGCCCATATGTGAGAAAAACCCATGTAGAAAATATGCCCCAAAAACAGCCGCCGGAAAACTGGTATTATGGCCGGAAATTGGCCGGAGAAGTGACCGGAAAGTAGCTCAGGTGACCGGCAAAGTCCGCCCGGTCACTGGTCAACGAGTCAGCTCGGTCGGGTCAACTGAGTCAGGACGAGCCATCGAGTCAACTCAGTCAGTACCGAGTCAGATGGAGTCAGGTTCTAACTAGCCTGACTGGGCTTGGCATGAGCCAAGGCCATTGTACTGGCCTAAGCTTATGCAGCACAATTATTGTGCATCACCAACTCATATTCAGCCAAGATGGTTGTGCATTCTGCACTTCAGCTAATTTTCACTTATGTTCATAGCCATACTATATCAACTCCATCTGAGCTGCAACTTCAGAGCAACACCAGCTCTTGCACACATCCAAGCAGCCAGCCTTCTCTTCTGCTCATACATTCATTCAATCACTGCAACAACAGCTGCATCATAACTCCATCAAAGACCCATTTTACCAGCAATTACCACCATTTTACAGATCTCCAGGACCATTCTTTGCTTCCAACTCCACCTACCATCTGCATCTCAGGCCTAAAGTACCACAGTACCACAAATTAATGTTCTCACTGTAATTCCATTTACAGCTCCATGTTTCTATTCCCAGCATCATGGCTCCTCAACTCAACAGCTGCATCACTACATTATTGCAGCTTCAAATCTCCACCTGCAATACCATAACTTCAACTGCAACCATGTCTTGCAATCTCACGATCCAAGCACAGCCAACTCTGTCTCAAAATCCAACACAAGCTTCCACCTGCAATACCCCCTTCACTACCATTACCCTGCAATTCCACCAATTCAACTCATAACATCCTTCAGCCGCATAATTCCACCGGACCCCAGTAAACCTATACATTCTAGTCACGCCCGGCCAGTCATAGCTGAGAACCAACCCCATATTTTTGCCTCATTCTGATTCTTCTCTGGCTTCCACCTGCAACTCCATCCTTCCCTGAACTCACAAGCCTAACACCTATAACCAACTCCACCGGTAGCTTGAGATTCCTACAACCTATCACCACCAGCTCAAAACCAACTCCACACAACAAACACCACTATCTTAACTGTATCCATTGCATCTCAGACTCAATCTCGCTTCAACCCTCATCCATTACAGATTCCCTTCTTGTTCTTCTTCTCATTTCAACAGCAGGAACTCCACCTCCAAAACCCTAACATTCATCTAAAGCAGCTTCATAGCAAGCCTATAACTGCAGCTGCAACTCTAACTTGGCCTGCACCTGCAGTTCCACCAACACAACAGTCCCATCACCAACACAAAACTCATATCTTAATTCCACCATCTTCTCCATCCATGTAACTCAGCATTCATATATACTGCATCACCACAATTCCAACTGTAGCTGCTCTTGTCAGTTCATCCAGCTCTCAAACTCAGCTGTAAAGCAACAGCTTCATCAGACCCTGTCCTAAACATACATCTATTCATCACATAAGACCAACAACAGCTCCATATCTTCACCTGAGCCATTCTCCAGTTTAAGTCACCACCAGAGCCTATAGCATCAGCAGCTACAATTCCATCCATCATTGCAACAAGTCTTAGATGAGAGCCAAGTACCAACACCAACTTGAACTATAACTGCATTCATACAACTCCTGCACAATTCACAGCACCTGCAATTGCTTCTTACACTGATTTCTTCCCTGATTCTCACAATCCACAGAAACCCACACAAACAATTGCAGGAACACCTAATTTCTTTCATGAGTTCAAACACCATCAACCCTAACTTTCTTGTTCTTCCAGATTTAAACCCTCGAATCCATCTTCTTTGATTTTCGAACAAAACCCAGCTATAATTCATCTCCAAAAACCCATTTTAACTGATTGATTCTTCTCACATTCAAACTCAACCACTGCAATTCTGTCACTCAAATTTTCAATTCAAGCAAACCCTAGATTTCATTTCTAATCCTTGAACAGTAGCAACGATTCTTTCTCTATCCAACCTCATGGCAACAAAACCACCGTCTTCTTTCTCCTGCCCTCAAAATCTCTGGTTCTTCATCTTCTCGATTCCAGTCTCTTATTCATATGGAGCTGCCACAGTTCTCACTCTCTGAGTTTGAACCGAAATGACTGAGAGAAATGACTCTCTCGAGTCTCGACCCCAAGGTTTTGGTAAGAATGAAAATTGATGCAGGCACTGACCGATAGATACGAGTCACCAACGGATTATCTTGTGCAATCTCAGCCGGCTCCAAATATCACTCGCCTATGAATTGATCTTCTCTGTCTTTTTCGCTTTAAATGGACAATTTCTTCTTCTTTTGCTCATAATGAGTCCAAAGTACCTGATCACTCAAAAGCACACATAAGATACATAATTTACACGACAATAGCAAAGAAAGCATAAATACTAGATATAAAATTAGGTGTTTTAGACACCTATCATTGGGATTCAAGTTGAATGCGCAGAGGGTAGAGAATGAATGTGTTGGTTGAGTTGGGAGTATTAGTTGTATCAGCTGGTACTAATGGAATTGGTTGGCAGATCAGTTAAGGTTTAGATGAATGGAATGAACTGGATTTGAGATTGATGTTTCTTAGAGCTGGTAATGCTGAAATTAGGTTATGTGAAGTTGAGTTGGTAGTTGTAGAAAGATTGAAAGCTTGGAACTGCAATTTGCAGGTAATCTGTACTAGTGTTTGTAATTAGATTTGAAGTTGTTTGAATAAATGAAATGTTTAGTGATTGTTAGACTTCTGTTCTTGAGTTTTAGGCCTATTAATCATCCCAGTCAGTCCAGCTGACTTACCTGACTCAAGTTATCTGACTGAGTTTAGTTAACTCAGTAAACCTTGATTCAACTGAGTTGACTCGTTTGACCTTGAATCCTTTGACTTTGACCTGACTTTGGACGTTGACTGTTAGGTGATTACGTTGACCGTTAGAGACTATTAATTGACTCAGATAGACTGGACCTTAGATTAATGGGATAGTCTAGTGGACTTGGGCTTAAGACTAGGTATTCAATGTTGATGAATTGGACCGCTTATGGTCCGAATTAGACCTTGGTTTCTTCTATAAAGTTGTAGATATTCATAAGACTTAGCTAATGGACTATAGAACCAACCTAATTGGATTAGTAAACCCTTAGATGAGTTAAAGTAGAAAATAAATGGGTAGAACCATAATTGGGCTTAGAACCATTAGATAGACTTGTATGATTCTTGTGTGAGCCATTTTGGCTAGATTCTTAGACTTCTTATATGATTAACAGTTAGTTATTAACAACGATCAATTCAAATGATGAACCGGTGGATCGTGGATCTCGAGGTAGGCGTGGCTTGCCATCAAAAGAGGTGGGAATACATTTAACTCTTTTGTAACCATTTTTGTTTCTTTTACAAAAGTCTTTGTTTAACAAATTCATGCTTTGTTTGATTATGCATTCCATGTCTCGTTTTATTCATATTACGATTATTCTGTTGATTCTTTGAATCTTTCCATAAATTGGAAAGGACTTGTAATGTTTGTTTGTCATATGAATTGTTCTGGTAAATGAGAATTTCCACTTGTGGTATATATGATACGCTCCTTCGCATTTATATCTAGTATTTATTATTCGGTGTGGAATTGGCATCAATATTACTATTCGGTGTGGAATTGGCATCAATATTACTATTCGGTGTGGAAGTGGCATCAATATTATACATTGTTTGAAGAAGGAGTTTGTCCATATACATGTTTGTTTGTTTCAGTGACTTGGTCACTATTTAGTATTTCGGAAACATGTATTGTTTTCCAAATCTTTCTTATGATTACTTGAAAGTTAGATGTTATTTCTACTGGGCACCCCTCTTAGGGATGATGTGCTCACCCATTCCCACTTTCAGTTTCAGAGACAGATCAGAGTTGCGTAGCGGAAGCTTCGAGGAGTTGAGTATGTTAGTTGTTTGACTTCGGATATGTTTATTATTTTGTATGTTAGATTTGTAAACCAAATGACTATTGTATATGTATCATTTGAGAGAAGTTCTTGTATATATATATTTCTGAGCGGGGCTAGTTTTGGGTTAAGTTTTTTTAGCAGATTTCTAAATTGAATGTTTAAGTAAATGATTTAGATTCTTAGTGCCTCTTTATTTAGTTAATCTCTTGGATTAGTCAGCTGCTAGCTTAGGGGGCGCTACATACACCATAATATTTTCGATATCCACCTATTCAATACGGACCTTGTGTGGTCTAATATAAACATGAACTGTCAAGAAGATAACAACCACAAGATGTACACTTGGTATATAGTCAGAGTTCGGAACTAAACCAACTATGATATCAAACCGGGTGTTTGATTAACATACTAGTGCATTTATTTTATCATAACTAACAATAATTATAATGCGAAAAGTAAAGTAAAGGCAACACAAGATTTTGTTAATGAGAAAACTGCAAATGCAACAAAAAAAAAACTGGGGACCTAGTCTAGTTTTGAATACTCGCAATTAAGCCAATATATAAAGATTATAACCAACTTCTCACAATTGAGACCAAGTAAACTAACTCCAAGTTCCTCGGTTTTTCAAAGATCCTCGCGCCTACTACCTATCTTGTTTACGCACGTGAATCCTAAGACGGACTCCACTATCTTAAGTATTTCGCCCGTTGTGAAGACTTCTATCACTCAACACCTTTAGATCATACTTCAAAATAGTAAATGATTAATCTGTTTCAGTAACAGTTGTATGAATCTCTCAGATCAATAAGTTAATTAGAGATATGTTGAGTTACAAAGGTTCTTCCATTTAAATGAACTAAGATATAAAGACAATCAGAGATAATCTTAGTTCATAGTCTACCAAATTCAGTTCCTAAAGAGAAACACCAAGTAATAGATTGACGATCTATACAACAAGATATAGAAGGTATATGCAAGATAAACGATCTTGTCGGATCCCAGTCAATCAAGTATGCACGAAGATCATAATACCAAAAATTAAATCTTTAGTCTTCAAAGTACCTGCACAAACAACATGATTCCCTTATGGACGATCATACACAAAACAGAATCTGTTAACAATGGATGATCACAAGTCCTATCTTTATATCTTGAATCAATAAAGATCAGATTTGAAGTCGTCGATCCTTGATCTAGTTCGAGTGGCCTTATATCAAAAGACAAGGACCACATAATAAACAAACTAGCGGTTAATATTAAGGTTCAATTATACCGTTAGCCAATCAAATCAATAATCGAAAAAAAAAATAGTAATAAAGTTATAGTTTCTCACCAATGGTACTGCTATATGCTTCTTGATCTTAAAGAAGTCTTTAAAATAACCGCACGTAAGAGATTTCACCTAATTATGATACTTTTCTCCCTAGTGAGTATTACGAGAATATTGTTGGTGGGCTTACCTCACACCGACTACAAGATGAAGTATGTGTGCCACGAGATAAATTTTAAAGAAAGACAAACTTCAATATTTATAATAACCAAGGTAATTTGGACTCCAAGGAATTTACAAATCCGAAAAATATTCAAAGATATGCAAGAAATACTTATTTTCAGTTTTGTATAATTCCAACTAATATACCAAAATTCTCATGGTTGACAACTCAATGTTAGCTATCATATAATTATACTTTACTAATATAGTATCTAGAGATATGCTTTTATTACTGGGAATTTAAAGGCATATAAATTCCAAATATTAAAGAAGATATTATGAAATATTTCGGTTTTGGATCCACCCTGAGTATCAAGGAAAATAATTGAACATTAAGTAATAATATTTTAGCACATGTTCAAAATACTATAGCGACATTGTGAACTTTACATACTAACCAAACCGTATTTCAATTAGCTATCCGAACCTTAAGTTTATAGCCGAAATCAAAAAACGTTTAGTTAGTTAACATTATGGATCGGTCCCGCTATAGATCCCCAAGTAAGGGATCATTCCATAGATCCCTGGGACCAGTCCTAAATCTTTGTTTAAGGGATCTGTCCTAGAATAGACCGTTTGATTCCTTTTAACTACGAAACAAGTTTCACAAGTTTACATCCTTAAAATCATGTAGTTAAACATAGTTTTCTAAGCGTCGAACCAACCTGAAAACGTCGGGGCACCGATATACACCACCAACTTTTTCTTAGGCAACATGTATGGACTAAATTCAAATATAATTCTGAGAGTTCAACTTAATGAATCTCAATCAGGAAATATATGAAGAGTTTATATTTCTTTCTCTCAAAATCAAAATGTTACAGAAACTAGTCTATGTACCTGATTATACAGTGAGAGTACTTGGACGATTCCAAATATCAATATTCAAGAATCAATCAAGTCATATCCAACAATTGTGATGGACTTATCTACTTGAGTTGATTTTAACGTACAACATGTGATATTTCTATTATAAAGACAAGTGGAGTGCACGTGCGTTGCACGTCGGCAAACATTAATCTTTTCATAGGCATTTTCACTCTCGCAAAATTATGACGCACTGCAACAAAATTCATTATAACATTACCGTCAAACAATAACAAAAGCAAACACATTTTTCCTTTTTCCAGTTTCGAAAATTATATGAACAGTTAGCAGGTATGGACTAATACAAGACTCAAATAAGTTATGATGTGTGCACACAATAGAGGTAATAAAGCTAACATTTAAGTGTCATGTTTAACCAATTGACAATACAATAATTACTCTTCCATTTGACATCGTTCCCAAGTGAATTTAGTTCCTCTTCACAGTTGATAGAGTGGACACCTATAGTAGTTCTGCGTCAGCACCGTTTCCATTAGTTGTCGCTAATAGTAGTTTTAACTCAGCATCATTTCTAATTTGGTATGCAAACGGAACTAACCTTTGAGTCGAACTCATAAACTGCATCTGTTGCCAGCTGAAAGAAGCAAAAAGACAATCTGATTATACATAATAGAAAATGCAGGCACTTGTAGAAGGGCATCGTGCACCTATAACAGGACGTTGCTGCCTAAGGTGGAACCAAATCCAACGTTTTTGAAAAAAAAAAGACTGCAAAACTATACCCCGAGGTCCAAGTAGTTTGTAACAAACGAACACTAAAAAAACAAATTGTGTTGCATGCGCAAGATCGATCTCGCGAAAGAAGTAACAAATAATAACCTAGGTATTACACCACCTTCACCATTATATATTAATACAGTAAAGGGTTATATTATCCTTAATTCACCACTAATTGGATCAGTAAAATTTACCTGCAGTATCACATAGCAAGTACCATGCGATTGCATTTCAACAGAAAGCTAAAGAGCACTATGAATCTCTACTTATTATCCAAAAACATGGACTTCCAAATTTGCCTAGGAGTTTTTTCGTAAAATCTAAAGGGCACATGTAAAAAAGTTATCTATAATAAGCTTATTTTGTAAAATCCTTGCTTATGGTTATATGATGAGCATTATTGAAATAGAAAACTTACAGCTTAACTGGCTTCATCAATTCTTGTCTTCCGATTTTGATAAGCAAGACGTTGTCTTTCATTGAACGCCTGTTTTTGTTGTTCGGTCATTTTCTCTTGTTTTGATTTGTTTTGAGCACGCCACAGTTGTTTTTCCTATCTTGCAGCTCAATAAGTATTGGGCTTCGACGTACGCCATCTTGCGATGAATCCATCTATCTACCTATCAATACAGGTACACACAGAGGTATCAATATACGTAACAATCAGAAAGACGTACTTAGTAAAATATCAACTCAGAATGCAGGCTATGCAACATCTCCCCTGCAACTACAAAACATTTGTTTCTCTTCTATCCTGTGGCTAGAGCAGTTCCTTGTGCATCTAGTTTACATTTCATGTCTAATAAAAATCCTCACTTGTCAGTGAAATATTGTTTCAATGAGTAGCTTAATGAGTTCAGAGTTCATCTGGAAATCCTCAGAATGCTTGAATTAAAAGAAGATATTCAAATATTTAGTTTTTGTTTATCAACTTTATATTAGTTATTATCTGAATAATGGTGTACTACTTGCTAATACATTAGTGAAAACTTTAGAAATGCGCATAAACCTACGTTTCGAGAATACTATATAAGAAGACTCCTTAATCCCTTAGAAGAGATCTAAGAGAAAAAAAAAGTTTTTATCAAGCTTTAGAGGAGAGAAAAACTACGAGGAGCAAAAGATAGGGATTCAGAATGGTTTTATCATCATATTGATTTCTCTTTAATTTTCTCATATGTATATCACGGGTTTTACTAAATCCATATAAGTAGTTAAACACCTTCTTGATTGCGGATGAATTCTAAATTCTAAGCATCACTTGAGTTATCATATTAAAGATATTTTGAGTTCTCACATTATAATAATTTGTTTTTACCATAATAAATGTCCATGATTGATTGATATATTGTTTTGGTGGCCGACTAAATTAGTTTGATAATTAATTAAATGTTATGTAGAAAACGTGATACGCAGAGGGATTTTATGGAACAAGCACATGTAAAGACAACACTAGTATCGAAACCGGGCATATTGAGTTTAACTTCTAAGATCAAACCCGAATTCACAAAACATAAAACATTTGATCAAGTTATACCTTGAGAGCGTACTTTTGGTGGCTCAGACGGATAAAATCCGATAATCGGGCAAATTAATTATCCGGTGAGATTATGAACTTTGGGGATAGTTATATATACATGTTATCCCGCGATTGGTGATAATTTGTTGTTAACGAATAATTTATAAATACACTAATTAAATGACTATGTAGTAACGAAAAAGGATTCCTCAATCATATCTTTCTCTATTGCTTGTAACTTAATCAACTTCAGTTGCTTTGTTCTTTAAAATCTTAACAAAAACCCCTATTTGGTTAATTATAACAACTGAATATTTACTGATTTTCCGTGGGAACAAATCTTATTAAATGTTATATTACTTTCTAGTAAAGTAGAATATAAGTGAAGTTATTTTGTTGTTCTTACGACTGATGCGCGTCATTTACACAACAAATTAAACCATTTATTTTTTTATTAATAATAACAATTAATATAATATTAACGAGGATCCTTTCCAATAAGAGTAGTGAGATTGTGGAAACATCGACAAGGTCGATAATTGTTAGTATTGTCGGTGTTTTATATGGGTTCATTCTGATGGTTTATTTCATATAGGTTCGTTTCCTTACGGGCTCAGCAAAGTTTTAGAAGATTCTCAACAATGGATATTTCCTTGTGGGCTAAATTGTAAGTGTTTCCTTGTATAATTCATATACTTGGAAGCTAAGTTTACTTGGGAGTTAAGTTTACTTAGGGGGCTAAGTTTTTGACTTATATAAATAGGTGAAAAAGCCATAGAGAAAAAGAGAACACTAGTAGAATTCTTACATATATTCTCTGAGGGATAGTTTATGAAAAGAGTTAGTTTGTGATTATTATCCTGCTGGTCATAGTTTGTTGATTGATTTTTCAATCGTTGAGTGTGTAATTCTCTGTGTAAGAAATTCTATAATAAGAGTCGATCGTAACCGTTATGGACGTAGGCACACCGGACCACGTTAAATCTTGTGTATTGCTTTCTTGTTTTTTTAAGTGTGCATATACTTTCTTATATGTTTAGTTTTACATTGATCCAAATAACTAGGGTCTTGTGGAATTATTTTTAAGTACTTAATCCCAACATTGAGTCCTTAAGCACTTGTAGTACTTCATTTCATTGGTGCTTTTACAACTATTTTTCTTGTTTTGGGATGATTCACCTAGCATGAGATATAAATATGAAACAAGAGTAATATAAGGTAATATACAAGAATTCTTGGTTGATTCTAACATGAAATCTAGAGATGCTCTGTATTTCAATATCCTAGGTTGATTCTTTGATATTGATTTCTAACAATTGAAAAGCATAGGGTACCATGTACACCACCAAATTTTTATTTTGACAACATGTATGGACAAACTTGTCATGATCAGTAGTATATATCGACGGATGAGATCTTGTATTGGATATGTAAACAAGTTTACTCGGACGATCCCAAAAATCAATATCCAAGAATCAATCTAGTATGTACCCGAACTGTATCTTAATCGAATTCCAACAAGAACAAGTCTTGTAATATGTATTTCATGATACAAATTATTAAAAATAAATATTATAGGTTTTGTACAGTCTTTTGGGCTTAAAAACTCTCTAGGTTGATCAACGTACTACTTGTAATATTTCTATTATAAAGATAAACGATATAATGCGGAAAACAAATTACACAAGACACCATGAATTTTGTTAATAAGGAAAACTGCAAGGTGTGGGAAAATCCCGGGACCTAGTTCAGAACTTGAAGACTACACTTTGACAGGGCCCGCGAGTTGATTCTAACCCCACCTGTTTAAACCCGAATTGACTCAACCAGTTGGAAAAACAAGCTAGGTTAGGATATGGATATCTATAAATCAAGATATAGTTTTGATCAACTAGATTTGACAACAAGTTTGACCGAGCGATGTTTTAATAAAAACAAGTATGGATTCGATACTATAAATATGTAAATTAAGCAATTATCAAGGACAAGCATCAACTGACTTGCACCTGGTCTGGAGATTGGGGTTACTTCCTTAAACAAGAACACGTGAGTCTCTAAATATTTTTTAAAAAAGTAAAAAAAAAGTTCTTCCACCTGGTGCGAGAATATTTTTTCTTAAAACTTCTTTGTTACAATTAAGAGTCAAGAGAGTTATCTTAGTGTTCAAGCAAGGTTATATAGTACATAAAGTAACATTCTTGATTTCTAAGTAATTAACTTTGAGGTTTGTTGTTCTAGCTAATTGTTTTCATAAAGAACGTCTAGCCAGAAACTCATGTTAAATTGTTTCCAAAAAAAACGACTAACCTGATTCTTAGTAAGACTGTAATTTCCAAGTATAACATTTATGCAAAATATGTATTGACATACCAAGTTGGGACTAAACTTAATGATCTTAAGAAAATCAGAAGTCAGTCTTTCCTCATAAAATAAAAAATTATACTTACAATGGGGTAGTCAAATGAGATTTCTATTGACTTTCATAGATTTTTTATTTGAGTGACTCCTGGAGATTTTCTGGAAATTTAGAGATTTCTAGTGATTCTCAGATAGTATTTTAGAGAGTCTTTATGACTTGTAGAAACAAAAAAATGAGATTTGTAAAGAGCCTTTGTGATTTATAAAGACAAAAAATGTATAATTTGTAACTAAAATTTAAAACATCTACCAATTTTTCAATTATGCACGTTATAATATTAATAAAAGTACCATGAATACCTAGTAAAATATTTTTCGTTGTCAGAATAAATCTCATCGTTGTCCCATGCCTAAGTTTTTAGTCATCCCATGTTTTTTATATTTGCTATGCTATCTCATCATCGGTTAGTTTCTTTTGGTTGTTTCATTAGAAGAGATGTCCTTTGAAGTGGCAAAGAGAAAGCTCGATCGATATACATGTGGCGTGGGAAAAGAAAAAAAGAGAAGAGATGTCGAATATACTCATATGAGGTCGTTAGTATTACTGCGCAAATGGATCGTCCATTGGTCATCACCTCAACCAAAAAAAGAAAAAAAAAATTGGTTCTACTCTAAAAACCAACAGGGAGGTAGTCAAATAAGATTTCTATAGACTTTCATAGATTTTTTATTTGAGTGACTCCCAGAGATTCTCTGAATATATAGAGATTTCTAGTGATTCTCTGAGAGTGTTGTAGTGAGTCTTTGTGACTTGTAGAGACAAAAAAATGAGATTTAAAAAGAGTCTTTGTGATTTGTAGAGAAATAAAAAAGTATAGTATCTACATAAAAATTCAAAACATCTAGTAATTTTTCTTATTATTCACGTTATAATGTTAATCAAAGTGGCACGGATACATAGTAAAATATGTGTTAATTGTTCAAATAAATCTCATTGTTTTTTTTCTCTACAAATCACAAAGGTTGTTTTCAAATCCTTTTTTTTTTATTATGCACGTTATAATGTTAATAAAAGTACCATGAATACCTAGTAAAATATGTGTCCTTGTCAAAATAAATCTCAATGTTGTCCCATGCCTAAGTTTTTATTCTGTTTATTCCATTCATCTCACATTTTAATAAAAGTACATTAGTCAACATCTTCTCGTTGTAAATGGCCCATTCTTTGGTCATCAGCTCAAACAAAAAAGGAGAATTTCTTTTTGATCATGCTCTCAAAAACAAGTATTCCCCATATTTCCAAGTCTCCCAAAATATCACCTCTTGGGGAGAGATTTCAACCATGCCTATTTTTCAAAAAAAGTCTCTCCAAATCTCTGAAAAACACAAATCAATGACTTTCAATTCTCATTCGAATAACAAGAGTGTTGGAGTGACTTTTATGAAATCCTAATCCAATAACATGGAGTTTCAGAGAATTTAAATGACTTAAAAAAAGTCTCTAACCAATAACAAGAGACATTCTGAGACTCTCTGAAAATCTGTATGGACTAACAGAAGATTTGGAAACTCCCCAGAAGTTATTTGAAATAACATTTGACTAACCCCCTGCAAATATTCCCAAAATTTCCAAGTCTCCCAAAATATCACCTCTTGAGGAGAGATTTCAACCATGCCTATTTTCATAAAAAAATCTCCCCAAATCTCTGAAAATTACAAATCAATGACTTTTAATTCTCTTTCGAATAACATAGGTGTTGGAGTAACTCTTACGAAATCCTAATCCAATAACATGGAGTTTCAGAGAATTTAAATGACTTAAAAAAAAGTCTTTAACCAATAACAAGAGACATTAAAAGACTCTCCAAAATTCTCAATGGACTAACAGTAGATTTGGAAACTCTCTGGAAGTCATTTGAAATCTCAATTGACTACCTCCCTGTTATTAGCATCAACATGGGTAATTTCAATTATCCTCGTGATTCTATCTTATCGTGTCGTTTCAGGATCCAATTCCCAGGTCTTGGAAGTAAAGACCACTTGATAAACTTTTTCTTCCCTTGAGAAGCAGTGGTTATTCATCCATTTCTTCTTCTTATTATTTATTTGTTTGTCTTTTTCCTTATCATACCCGACGTTGTCTTCTTCGGGTGCATTTGTTTACATCCTCTTCAACTTCTTCCTGTTTCACTTCTTTATTTGAATTGGAGTCAGAATCATCCTATGCTTTTCACTTCTTCTTCATTTTCTCCTTGATCCTTTAGCAACAACATCGTTGCCAACTTCATCATTCTCCCTCCCTAAGATCATCTAAAGTTGCTTTATCTCGACACCTTTTAAGAAGATTCATTTATTGTATCATTGTGAATCACCATATCAGAACACCCCAAGCAAGGGCCAACCGAACAATCATCAAACCCAAAAAATATAGCAAAAGCAAGCCAATGAGGAAGAATCTTGATATTTACCGCAAATCTTCGAATTACTAGCCGAAATGTCGAGATTCTTAATTTTGTTCGTAATCGATACGAGCATCCAATTAACTATCGGTCTATATTAAAGAAACCGATAGTAATGGAAGAAGAAACGAAAATATAATAACAAACCTCGTAAAATATAATTTGTATTGAAAGTAACATCGATCACAAAATCAATCAAACTATTCCAAATTCCTTTAAAGTAAATGTGGCACTCCCGAGAAAGAATACCAAGCAATTGTGAAAAATATTTCCCTCCTCCATTTCCTTGGACTAAAACTCAAAAACACAAGCAAAATGAACTAACTGTGGACACCATTATCTAAGTAGGTATCAAAAGGCCCAATACAAGTGTAACACGGTAAGCCCAAGTCCAATTGCGAACAAATTTGGTTATTACAAGAACACATGAGTCTCTAAATATTTTTTACAAAAGTAAAAAATGTTCTTCCACCTGGTGCGAGAATATTTTTTCTTAAAACTTCTTTGTTTACAATTGAGAGTCAAGAGAGTTACTTAGTGTTCAAGTAAGGTTATATAGTACATAAAGTAACATTCTTGATTACTATGTAATTACCTTTGAGGTTTTTTGTTCTAGCTAATTGTTTTCATAAAGAACGTCTAGATAGAAACTCATGTTAAGTTGTTTCCAAAAAAGCGACTAACCTGATTCTTAGTAAGACTGTAATTTCCAAGTATAACATTTATGCAAACTACATATTGGCATACCAAGTTGGGTCTAAACTTAATGATTTTAAGAAAATCAGAAGTCAGTCTCTCCTCATAAAACAAAAAATTATACTTATTAGCATCAACATGGATAAATTCAATTATCCTCGTGATTCTATGTTATATTGTCGTTTCAGGATCCAATTCCTAGGTCTTGGAAGTAAAGACCACTTGATAAACTTTTTCTTCCCCTGAGAAGCAGTGGAGACTACGAGACCATGCTCTTTGGTTATTCATCCATTTATTCTTCTTCTTATTCTTTATTTGTTTGTCTTTTTCCTTATCATACCCAACGATGTCTTCTTCGGGTGCATTTGTTTTCATCCTATTCAACTTCTTCCTGTTTCACTTCTTCATTTGAATCGGAGTCAGAATCATCCTATGCTCTTCACTTCTTCTTCATTTTCTCCTTGATCCTTTAGCAACAACATCGTTGCCAACTTCATCATTCTCCCTCCCTAAGATCATCTAAAGTTGCTTTAACTCGACACCTCTTAAAAAGATTCATTTATTGTATCATTGTAAATCACCATGTCAGAACACCCCAAGCAAGGGCCAACCGAACAATCATTAAACCCAAAAAATATAGCAAAAGCAAGCCAATGAGGAGGAATCTTGATATTTACCGTGAATCTTCGAATTACTAGCCGAAATGTGAAGATTCATAAATTTAATTTGTAATTGATACGAGCATCCAATTAACTATCAGTTAAAGAAACCGATAGTAATGGATGAAGAAACGAAAATATAAGAACAAACCCTGTAAAATATAATTTGTATTGAAAGTAACATGGATCAAAAAATCAATCAAACTATCCCAAATTCCTTTAAAGTAAATGTGGCACTCCCGAGAAAGAAGACCAAGCAATTGTGAAAAATATTTCCCTCCTCCATTTCCTTGGACTAAAACTCAAAAACACAAGCAAAATGAACTAACTGTGGACACCGTCATCTAAGTAGGTATCAAAAGGCCCAATACAAGTGTAACACGGTAAGCCCAAGTCCAATTGCGAACAAATTTGGTTATTGATGATTTCTTAACGGAAGCTCAATACAAGTGTAACACGGAAGCTCACCTCTTCATTCATTCAGCAACAATGCATTTTGGGCAATGCATGTCGATGATTTCTTAACTTAACGGATCAGGACAACTCGATGGAATTGGCCGTCCTGGTTTTCTTTTCTATATTAACGAATTTATAGACATTTTAGCAAGTTTTAGCAAGAAGGCTAGACTTCTTTCAGTAGTTACTCCCGCTTTGTACCACTTTAAGTATGCACAAGGTCCAATTAGTTCCCGTAGTGAAAACCGGTAACCGACCAAGACCCCGCTCACTCAACTCAGGCTAGGACATTTCCCTATTCTATCCACGTACAATAACGCCAGTTTTTCATCTATACACACACGTTTCTTTCCATGAACAGATAGAGTGCATTAAAAAAAAAAAAAAAAAAAAAAAAGAGATCGTTTTTGGGATTCTCTGTTGTAGAACATCAGATTTTACGAGTCTCTTCACCAATTATTGATGAAACAGATGCGACTGCTAAATATGTATGAGCCATACGTACACTAGCCACATGGCAAACGAAAACATATAGGACCATCCCACGGGAATTGTCGTACTGGGTTGGGCGTTCTTCTCATTTAAAATGAAAACTCCCATACGAGTGGAGGATCAGGAGTCAGGACCACTACCAATAAAAGAAAAGAAAAGAAAGAATCAACAGAAAGAGAGATAAAGACAAAGAACAGACATCTCAGAATCAAAAGACAGACTTGAAAAGGATGATAACTTTCAAAAGAAAAAAAATCTACTCCGTCCGTATTGAATAAGGTTACGTGGAAGTTACAGTCACTCTCGCTCAGAATTTCCTAAACATCACTGACTTGAATTCCTCTACAATTGAGATTCTAACCTTTCTAGGTGTATTTTCCTCGACAATTTGATCATGTTTTCCTCGACAATTCGATCACATCAGAATAGCAAAGGGATTCCTAGTTGCTAATTCAAATTCTAAGTTCTAAATTGCACGGAAATTGCAGTGTTTTATTTCTTCTCGTCAATTCCACAGTGCACAGTCCATTTGAAAAGTATTCTACACGAAGTTGGAAGTCTTACTGGAAATCATATTGGCCCGCAAAAGACTATTGAAAGCAGCTAATTTGAACAAGACTTGATAGATCCAGACCGAAGATACCTTTTCTTAATTAAGGGACATAGACCCGACATACTTTCTTCAGACATCAACCCGCAGTTAAGAATCGGGTGGAAGTTTGTTAGCATCCAAAGTTAAATTACTCATGAACTAAGCTGTGAACCTTGATTGGATAATTTGGATTATTACTAATTTGTCCATTGCCGAGGGACATCACAAAAAGGATGGGGGCGATGAAGTTTGGCCTTTTTTGTACCTGCATCCAAATTGCGGACCCTATATTTAGATTTGTACAATGTCGTGGTGTGGAGAAATATTGGGTCAGAAAATCTATGCATGCAAATTCTTGTTCAGATCTCGTGATTTCTAAATTTTACATTGCATGGAAATTACAGTTTCTTTTCCATCGTCTAGTCAACTAGTCAACACTCAACAGTCGCGTTTCTTAGTTCCTAAGACAATTCCTACTTTTCACATATTTGTTAAGAAGACTCCTACCTCGAGTCCTGGGAGAATTCCACTTCTCACATGTTGTCGTGGAAAACATGATATCAATATAGAAGACTAATTTTGAAGAAGATCTGATTAGACTCTTTAGAGTACAGTCTCATAAATTATGTGTCCTTCTGGTCTTTACGGTTTAACAACTATTTTCTATGTGTTTGGTTGCATGCGGAATTTTAAAGGTAAGGATTTATGAGACTAGAGAGGAACCAAAAATCCTATGGCCAAGCATTCTTTGTATGTGTTTGGTTGTGAAATTCGAGCTAGTGGAATTGTTATATTTTCGGCGTGTTTGGTTGTCAAAATTTTCTCAATTTACGTTTTTTTGGATTTGTAATTCCACTACATATTGAGTCTGACCCTATCCCTAATATCTAGGGTTGTACATAGTAACTGTTATCCGTTAAAACCGGGCCGAACCAAACCAATTAGGAGGAAACCGAACCAAGTTGTTTACTAATGGAACAATTTTAGTATAAATTGTCAAAAACAAGAGTTAATGGCTTTCGGTTTTGGTTTTCACCGAAAAACCGAATCGAACTACCATTGGAAAACAGATTATATTACCCCATTGATTGAAATCTAATATTTGATCTACATCCTTCATAGTTTCCTAATAACCTGACACTAAGAGAAGATCGACCACATCTCATTCTTTACCCTAGACAAACTTCTCTTCTCTTCGCGAGTTTTTTTGTTTGCTCCTTTTCTTCGTAGAGTCAAACCACCTCCATGATTCATACAAATCAAATCATGATTCTCTTCTTCTCAGCTTAATCCAGTAACCCTAATCCCTAAACTTCAATTCACCCCACCATTTTCAGACGAAACAAAAACCATACATATATCATTTAATTTTACCTGTGTAGTTGTGTTACCCGATTTACATGATTTATATTTTTAAACTAGGGTTTAGTAAAATGAGTTTGCATGATTTTTTTTTTTTTTTTTTTTGCAGATTTCTTTGATTCAACTTGGAAGATTCAACTATGGTTTAATAATAGTTCAAAAGGAAGCAAACATCAAATTAACATTTTGTTGACTTGAGTAATTAATTGGAACTGAAAAGAGATGTCATAGATTATTAAGACTCCACATAATATAAGGAGCTTGTTTTGTCTACCCTAACATTTGAACTAGATTAATGACACATCACAGTGTAGCTAGGAGACTAAGAGCACTTGTGCAGCTTCTCTATCTCTACATTTATACCCACATTTTTTGGAGATAATATGCAAAAACACCCTATTTTGCATTCTTTTTCTTATTTATCTTTTAAATATAGATCAATTTTTCTTCAAATCTGAAGAATGGATAGAGAACCTCAGAACTTTTTTGGTGTGGTGAAACCTCACTCAAACTTTCACACTTCATCCTTAATATCTAGTTACTATTACATACGGTTAGCCATGAATCAATATTTATCTGAGTTTGATGATAAATAATCTTTCCTTAATTGTGATGTTTTCCTAAATAACCTTTTATCTATTTTTTATGTGTTCTCTTACCTTTATGAGTTTTTTAGATTGTTAGTGGTTGAACTAAGAAAAAGCAGAACTAGGAAACATGAGGCTTCAGTTGAATTTAATATCTAGTGGAGTGTTCCCCTAATTTTGCATTTTCACAAAATAAGGTGCGCGTGTCAAAAAAAATTAGTTTCCCTTATCAATTCATGAAACCACTCTTCAGTTCAATTTAATATAAGGAATTAAGGATAACCTAGTGACCAGCAGTGACCACGCCCCTTTCGTACCAGGAAAAAAAGAAAAAAAAAAAAAAAAAAAAGTGGGGCGAGAAGTTAAATTATATAAAAAAAAAACAAACATTTGGTTTAAGAGGGTTTGAATACCAAAAGCAAAAGTTGATTCCAAAAGTACGAAGCAAAAAATGTTTGCTTTACATAAACTTAACTCTTTTTCTTTTAAAAGGCATTCTTAAATTTTGTTGCCAATTTTTGACCTTTTTTTGTTTATAAAAGTTAATTGAAAAGCAACATGAGGCTTATTCTTATGCACATGCCGAAAAAATGTTGTTTGGCATACCAGGTGGCATGGCAAACGAGTTGCGCCACTATGAAAAAACCACTGCAGAGTTTTAGCGAACGTTATTGACTTTATCGCCAGCGCTTCCATGAATATCGCTCGATATTGACTCTAACGCCAAAAACTAGTTCTTTATTGCTATATATATAGGTAATTTTCAAACTCAGAACTAGCCTGAATTTTTTTCTCTAATTCTCTCTTTCTTAATCTAAATTTCTCTATTTCTCTCTCTTTCTCAATCTAATTTATTTTTTCGAACTTTCCCAAATGGCACAATTTCAAACCCAACTTGATTCGGCAATACAACTTGATTTTTCTGAAGTAGTGCTTGAAGGTGTCGAAGAAGATATGTGATAGTTATAAAGAAATAGGTAAAAAGCAAAGAAGTCTTCAAGTTTTGGAGGTTAACCAAGTCAAAACCGCAACTAAGAAAAGGCAAAGAAAAGTTCAAGTTAAGGAAAATCAAGGCAAACCTAATTTGAAGCCAAAGAAGAAGATAAAAAAATGAGACTCCGTTCATGAGCGCATTGATTGGAAGTTTGAGTACATAAAGTTGAGTGCATTGATTGGAAGTTTGAGTACATAAAGTTGAGACTTAGATTTAGGTGTTCTACATGGTAATGAGTGGAGTGGCCCTAAGGATTATAAACCAGCTCGAGCCGGTTTATAATGCCGGCATAAGGCCTGAGTATAATTTAACTACGGATTAGAATGCGGGCATCCAACTCAAAACCAATTGGCAATGAGTGGAGTTTCCCTGAGGATTATAAACCGTAGGATCTTAGATTGTCCATAAAATGTGGGACTAATAATCTCAACATGCCCCTCACGTGTAGCCTTGTTGGGTCTAACACGTGGACAATAAATCGGGTGACGCGGAGTAAAGGTGCGGTCAAATGACTCGACACAAATAACCTGCTCTGATACCAAGTTAAAACTTAAATTTAGGTGTTCTCAATGAATCTAATATACAAAACAAATCTTGGATAAGTTAGGCTAGATAAAGAGCGGCCGAGATTTGTCTAGGAGGGATAAATCTATGGCCGTGGTTTTTTCAATAACCATTATAAATACTTTGTTAATTAGTGTCCTATTAATTGCTCATGATGAATGATTAATTAATTTTTCATGATAAATGTTCATTTAATGAATCTAATAAATACATATTTTTATTAATAAATAAGTTTATTAAAAACTATGTATATATTGATCGGTTAAGAATTTGGTGCTGGCGAGTTTCGAACTCAGGTAACTGGTATCATCACCCAATGACTTTACCACTGTACTACAGTGACCCCGGTTAAAAATTATATTAATAATTTTTAATGGTGGTAGTGAAAGAAGCAAAGGGGTGGTTGAAACAAATGTCGGGTATTTGTGAGTGGTGGAGGTGGTAACATTACTGGTGGTGGAAAAAATAGTGGGCGTGGTTGTTTTTTACGTACGGTGGTGGATGTTAGTGAATAGTAGTGGACAATAATAGTTTTGTGTCTTTACAAAATGGCAAAATTTTATTGTGATAGATGTAGTTGGCTGTTTTTAGCATAACTGGTAAGGACAAAACACAAATATTTTGAAGAGGATACTAAATCATATAAGATAGTATGATCATGACCGCTGGATCTCCCAAATGGGATCCCAGCTATTTATAGTACCCGATCGAATAAATCACGGTTTTTAGTATTAAAATAAAATTGATTACATTTCCAGAATACAAAACAAAGTTTGGACAAGTTAGGCTAGATAAAGAACGATTAAATTATACTTGCAGAACATAAATCTACCTCTATAAATGATCACGTTTAATTAAAATTTAATAATAAATGTTCAATTGATACTTCATAATAAATGTTTCTTTAATTAATCAAATGAATATATTTTTGTTGATACATAATAAATTTATTTGATATTAACCATATCAGTAAGCAATAATGGTGGTTGTGATGGTGGGCGAAAGGGTGGGGATAATGGTTGTGGGTATTGGGTACGACAATGTGGTGGTGGAAGAAGTAGTGGTAGTAGGGTGATAAAAGGGGTCCTAAGATAGGTAAATTAAGCACTAATGGTGAGGTGGGTGGTGGTGGTGGATCGGGGAATAATGGTGGAGTGGTGAGTGGTGGCGATAATGTGGTGGTGGAAGTGGTTATTTAGTCATCCTTGTTAATTTTTCTTTGTTTTTTTTAAATTTGATTTTAGTTTTTAAATTAATTATTTTTTTAAAATTAAAACAATTTTTAAAGGCCAGATTTTTCCAAAAAGAAGATATTGTGATTTTAAGATTTGCCGGTGATAAAAGGGGGGCAAGAAAGGATCCCTACGAAGATAGTTATGTAAATTAAGCAATAAACTAAATAAAACAAATAAAAAAAGCAAAGAAACAAATAATGGTATTGGTTAAGATTTCGTTATGATGGTGTGAATCAAAGAATCATATTATAAATGTGGTGGTGGAAGAAGAGAAGAAACTTCAGTAGTGGTAATAATAAAACGTAGGGTGAGAAAAGGTGTCCTAAGATAAGTAAATTATTTAGTCATCCTTGGGCTTGTTAATTTTTCTTTGTTTTTTTATAAATTTGATTTTAGTTTTTAAATTACAACCACAACTTAGCTTCAAGACTCCTTTTATTATTTTTTCTCTTCTATCACCGAAATTAAAACAATTTTTTAAAGGCATACTCCTCTCGTTCTTGACTCAACAAATACTCTCATTTTTCCAAAAAGAAGATATTGTGATTTTAAGATTTGAGCAACCATTCCCTCACCACCATAACGTTCCATCGTCCTTCACTCCGTAGGGGGCATTCATTCTCCTCGTTCAATTCCATGAAAATCATCATCTCGAAACCTATAAAAAAATTGACCAAAACTCCATCGACACAAGGCTACACGCATCGTCGCTGCTCCTTCACTCACTGATCTAATCCTATCGTAATCGGTTCACCACTCCAACTCGCGAGACTCGTTTCACCATCACATCGATCCATGCCAAGCCCACCAAGCCACAACACAAGAAACAACTCCAAGCTTCGATCATTACTAGCTCGATCCCATTCACATCACTCATCTCCTTTAGCTCTAACTCCATCATCGACCGCAAATCCCCATTCTCAATTAATCTCCAAATATACTCTATCGTCCGTTTCGAGTTCGTTGAGTCGTGAAGAAGAAGAATAAGGTGCCCTTAGCAAGACGACTGTGCCCTTTAGTACTAGTTAAATTACGGCTTCCCCCGAGTAATTCTAACTCCCCTTAGCGCCTTTGAAAATGGCAGTCCCTTAACAAACTGGATGCCCCTTAACAAACAAGGGGATGTCAATAGTAGTGGCCCTACAAAATGACCATTGTGCCCTTTTGGTCTTCCAAGTCCTTTTGCTCGTAACTTCTTCATACGATGTCGGAATGACTCCATTCTTTCTAAGATTGTCTTCATCTTCTCCTCCTACACAATGAAAAGTAGAAATCTTGTATTTGGTTCCACTGGAAAATGACTCCATTGCACCTAATAAACTCAAAAAGCACACATAAGATACATAATTTACAAGAAAACTAGAAAGCATAAATACTAGATATTAAATACGGTGTATTCTACACCTAATGATTCCCCCACACTTAGACTTTGCTAGTCCTCGAGCAAATCAAACAAAACAAAACTAAAATACAACAACTCCGTGTCGTCGGCTGGCTACGGTCACTTTTAGCATAAATAACAAGCCTTTAAACCCCTAGGTGTCCCTAGTGGACGAGTTATAGTCTCGTGAAGGTTTACTAGAGATATACCTACAAAACCTAAATTTCAAACTCCGTCTATTTGTGACAAATCAATGAACGAATCCAAATTGACTTTAGGAGGCACCTTGCAAATTCAATTCAATTATTAGTAAATAAACTCTAAATAGATAGTCGAACAAGCCACAATACTCGAAACTAACAAACCACAATCACAATGAAAAGATTAAGAAGATGGATATAGATGTAGATGTTGGCGAATATTCACAAGTGTTCGATGTTTCCAAAAGGTCATTAAGATGAACCTAATCCTATTGGATTGAGCTACTTTGTGCTGAATGGTATTGGTCTCTGTGAAACATAGGGATGCAAATATGATATGAAAACATTAAAAAAATAAATAAACGAAACAAAAATAAAAAGAAAAAGGATAAGAGATACAAAACCGGTGGGTTGCCTCCCACTAAGCGCTTGTTTTAAAGTCGACGGCCCGAAGCTTCTTGTAAGATTCATTCCCCATACACCAATAATCTGAAAAGTTGGGGATCCTTCCATAAAACCTGTTTTGGAAACACTAGCTTCACACAAATATTAGTAACATAAAGCAAAAGTGAAGCTATGAACCGATAAAAGCTTCCCCCACACTTATTCTTGTCCACACATGGAAGTGTAAAAAAGAATATATTTACCTCCACGGTTTCTTGTTCCATAACCTACATAGTATGAGAATCAAGTATCTCTAATGGCGGATATCGAGAAACAAAGTCATTCAACAATGTTCTCGAAGCACATACATTCAAACCAATAAGAGGTAAAGGAGAAGAAATAATAGGCAAAGGATTAGATAAACCTTTCACAATCTCTTGTATCACGGAATCCTCTTCATCCTTGAAAACTCAAGTGAATTATTCACCTCTTTTATATCATGGTCCTCTATCAAACCTTGCAACCATTCTTCGTCGTTTCTTTTAACCAAAGTATCGAAACATAAACATCATCATTACAATCATTTGCAAGCTCAATTGGGTCTTCCACAATATTGGTCATAACGGTCTCATTCTCAACATACTCCTCTGTTTTGATGTAAGGCACGTACTCTTTTGCGGATCCAAATTTTATTATTAGAAACTTTTTTAGAACACTCGAAAATGCATCATCCTCAAGCTCCACCCTTGGAATAGGCTCTTGATCATTATTAAGATCAATGCTTGAGTAATCTACACAAGTGTCGACATATTCCTCTTCATCTTCATCTTGATCCCAAAAAGATTCCTCGGAGATGTCACCATGAGTTGTTTCAAGCAATGTATCATAATCACCGTCACTATCATAGTCAACATAAGATTGTTCCTCGCTGAAATTAGTGTTGCTAATCTCTAACTCATCCTTTTGGTGGAGTGGTGACGATAATGTGGTGGTGGAAGAAGTAAATAAAACAAATAAAAGCAAAGAAACAAATAAGCAAACAAATAAGATGGTAGTAGGGTGATAAAAGGGGTCCTAAGATAGGTAAATTAAGCACTAATGGTGGTTATGATGGTGGGTGGTGGTGGTGGATCGACTTTACCATGGGAATAATGGTGCTTTGATATTGGTGAGACCGGGTGGAGTGGTGACGATAATGTGGTGGTGGAAGAAGTAGTGGTAGTAGGGTGAGAAAAGGTGTCCTAAGATAAGTAAATTATTTAGTCATCCTTGGTTAATTTTTCTTTGTTTTTTTTAAATTTGATTTTAGTTTTTAAATTACTCCTTTTATTATTTTTTAAAATTAAAACAATTTTTAAAGGCCAGATTTTTCCAAAAAAGAAGATATTGTGATTTTAAGATTTGATGCCGGAATGAGGGGCAAGAAGAAAAATGAAACCTATAAAAAATTGACCAAACACAAGGCTACACGCGAATTAATTGTAATCGGGCTACACGCTAATTAATTGTAATCGAGTTCAGTTTCTCACATCTCTCTTTATTCCCTTTTTTGTCATGGTTTCCGTTTCTGTCATTATTTCTCCCCTACTTCATGCGATTATGCAAGGCTACGCATGAATTAATTGTAATCGATTCAGTTTCTCACATCTCTCTTTATTCCCCTCTTTGTCATGATTTTTGTTTTTGTCATTTCTCCCCAACTTCGTGTAATTATGCATGCTTGAGAAATAGTTCATGATAATAGGTAAAGAGACAAGAAAACAAATGGATCAAGAATTAAATATTATTACAAATTTTAGGAAAATGAATGAACACAAATCTATGTAAATTGGGAACCCAATAATTTATATCAAAAAGAAAAATTAAATTCTAATGTTAACAGATTTTGCAAGATTAATATAATTGATTTTAAAGTAATTTTGGGTGTTTTTAGTTTTGTTACAAGTTTGGTGAATGACCTTTGATGATATTTTTTTGAAGTAGTGAACGAAGTAATGTTCTACTTCCCATAGGATTTGCTCTAACGATTAACTATGTTTGTCCCAAAGGGTTGTATGATTTACATACACAATATTAAAAGATTCGAGGATAAAGACATGTTTATTAACCAACTCCTCAAAAAATTTAGACCTCGATCGATTGGTTAGATTATTCTCAGACAATTATGACATGTATGAATCCCTAGATACATTTGAAATGCATATCCTTACCCGGAACGGGTTGAGACCTAGTGAGAAACATAAAGAAGAACTATATTTTTATGCTTTTTTTTTTTGAATAAAGAAGGTTATATCAAACAAAAGATATGTACAACCCAGTGACTAATTCCACACTGTATTAAGAGTGAAGAACAATTTCCCAATTAAACAAAATAGAATTTACAGAGACACTTCTAAATACAGAATTTTCATGAAGCCAAAGCACAACATTTTGCTTAATAAGCAAAATCAGTTCATCCGCAGTCTTATGTCTAGCTCCGAAAGACCTGTCACATCGTTCTTTCCATAGAATCCAAACAATGATATAGTGAAAAACTTCTCCCAAACATCTTTACTTCTCCCTCCCGATCTACATTGTGTCCAAACATCAAACAAACCCAACAATGTAGATGGCATCACCCAATGCATTCTGAATGCTTTAATAACGTGCATCCAGATTTCATGTGAAAACTTACATCTTACAAAGAGATGGTCAGACACTTCATCCTCCTCCTGACAAAAATTGCATCTGACAGATGCAACATTGGTTCCTATGTGTCTAAGCATAGTAAGAGTTGGGACAGAATCATGCATGCATATAAGCCCATAGAAGAAAGCTCACCTTAGATGGCACTTGCTTCTTCCACAAATATTTGTGAAATCTATGTTCACCATCAATCTCCAACTGCCTTTCATAACATCTCTTCACAGTAAATCCACCTTCATAGAAAATACCATCTTCCTCATCAACAAAATCAGGTACCGGACCTAATTCATTACATAACAGGTTCCATTCCATCTGCTCAACATCTGACATACTTCTTTTAGTATTACACTGTAGTCTTCCATTATAAACCATCTCAGCAATTGAAGCATTTTTTTCCTTATAGACTTTATATGCAGCTGGATATCTATCTTTTAAGGGTCCATTAGTACTCCAAGAATCCAACCAAAATCTCACTGCCTTCCCATTTTTCACTTGAAAAACACAATTGTCTTGGACTAATGAAGTTGTCTTCAAAATATTTTTCCAGAACTTCTCCCTTGAGGCAAACTATCATCCACGGGTAAAAATACATCCTTATTGCATTTAAATTTTTCTTGCACAATTCTCCTCCAAAGTGCATTATTTTCCTTTGCATATCTCCACACCCAATTCTCCTCCAATCCGAACTATATTTTTATGTTGTCAAAGATTACAAAAGATATTCCTTTAGATATATAAGATATACAGAGATTTCCTAGATATTGCATATACAAGATATATACCATAACAAAGGAAAGTTACAAAAGAAGTGACTTATCAAGTCACATTTGTTATATGTCCAACAATTATATGTCCAACACATAATAGCCTTAAGAAACGGGAAAAAAAATTTGCTCGCGCAGTGCGGGAGCATATGTTGAACTAGCAGCTGGAAAACCGTTAGATTTAATAGATATGACATAAGCAAACGGGGGTTAATTCCACAGTTATCTTCCACGTATTTATTAATTTTTCTCTCTAACTAAAACCCTAAACGATGCTTATTACTTATCGTGTTATTTTACGGGATGAATTTTCAACAGAGCAACTATTTTTCATGATCGTGAGAAAAACAAAGAAGATCAAAAAGAAGATCACAAGGTTAAAATTCATATGCACCAGTTGTGTTCCGTTTCCGTTTTATAACTATAAGATCAAATCTTATGCACCAGTTAGTGTTATGTTTCTGTTTTATAACCATCATATCAATTCATATGCACCAACACTTTGCATTTTATGCTGTTTTTGATCATTCATCACTGAAGATACTCATCATATCCCTGTACTTTCTTGTTTTAGATAGCCTATTGATTAATTACACAATAAAGAAATTGATCCGGTGATACAAATCATTACTCTTAATTAGAGTATAGTACTGATTCTCACTTCTACACGAATCTATAATCCTATTCATTCCCTTTTTTCTTAGATGTTTGTGAATGATTTCCCTATTTTCCTTTCTTAATTGAAACAGTTTCAGAAGCATCAGGCTCGAGAAAGGCAGAACTTTATGATGGGATGGATATTAAAGTTTGCTCGATTATGATATTTACATTCTTAATTCCTTGATCTATGCTGCATGTGGGGATTTAAATCAAACTTATATATTGTTTCAGAAGATTGTCGCAACTCAAAAATTATACTTATCGGGGAAGAGATACTAATTGCAGTGGTATACTAAAAAAAGGGGAAGAGATAACTTTGGATTTAACCCCGTTTGCTTATGTCATATCTAATAAATCTAGCGGTTTTCCGGGTGGTGCGGGAGCAAAATTTTCCCCTTAAGAAACTACTTCAAATATATTACCATGATTATGGTTTTGTCTGCGTTCTTTTTAAATTGCGGAACAAATATCCCGGAAAAAGATAGGGACAAAGAAGATCCGAGACAACGCGGTATCAGCGTGCTTCTACCAGCATGTCATTGTGGATCATAGACGCCTAAATTTGGAATTGCATGAAAAATCTAAACCCATAATTCTTGGCCTGTTGTGTTTATATATACAGTATATTGTTTGGTTGACAATTGTTAATAATATTAGAATGTTCACTGGCCGTGTTAAAAACCACACGTCTAGATAGGCCACTTGATCTGGGATCCAGACCCACTAAACTTAGTTTAACAAGACCTGAATCAACCAAATTAATTAAATAAGATTTCTACTTACTACAACCCAAACCATAAATTAATTAACAAAAAAATCATAAAAGTAAACTGCCTGAGTATAATCTAACTACTTAATTTTTTTCTGATCAATTATATACTCTCCTTCATACGCATCAATAAGCAGAGGATGACCGTCCTCGACTCTAAACGTCATAATCAATCAAGCCAAAACGAAAAAAATAAGTGGTTAATAGGTGACCGATTGGTGATGTGGGTCAAACAGAGAGAAAGCAGTACTCTGAGAGTGTGAATTTGTGAATGAAATACAAGAAATAATTTTAATCAAGTCCACAAGTCAGTGTTCAAACTCAAAAGAAATATAATTTTAATGTCGTACGTAAAACCTTTGCTAACTTCCCGATCCCAGCAATTTCCATACAATTCCACATCATCTTCCCGGTATGCATATGAACCCCTATAAATAGAGATATTTGGTTATTATTCTTCTTCACTTCTACTACTACTACTATCACTACTTTGCAACTGCAAAAGAGTCTAATCAAGTCTTAAAAATTCACTCTCTAGCTTTTTCTCTCCCTCCCCTATTTATATCCATCCATCTTTGCTCTCATCTTTCATCAAACTCTAGACAAGCAACTAGTTATCGTTTTTCCAACAACAACTATATACATACATACCAATTTTCTTTTGTTCTAAACTGTTTTAGCTATTATCCTTTTTATAGTATCCTTAATTATTTTCATCATCATCAAATGGATAGATTACCTAAATGTGCTGCAAACCATACCCCTCTTTCTCCTCTGACATTCTTGCCAAGAGCCGCATCAGTTTATCCTGATCGTCTCTCTATCATTTATGGCCGTACCCATTTTAATTGGGGACAAACTTATGAACGATGCCTCCGCCTTGCTTCAGCTCTCCGGTCACTAAATATTGGCAAGAATGATGTGGTAAGCTTTGTTTATGATCAAGATTATATAATTTATATAAAGATGAGATAGAGATGTAATAATTATATTACGGTTAATTTTACTAAACACTAACTAACTTGGGTTGTTGTTGGTTAAAATTTTCAGGTATCAGTACTAGCACCAAATGTGCCAGCTCTTTATGAGATGCATTTCGGTGTACCCATGGCTGGGGCTGTATTGAACGCAATAAATACAAGGCTTGATGCGAACAATATTGCAACAATCCTCAAGCACTCGGAAGCCAAAGTATTTTTTGTCGATTATCAGTATGTTCCAGTGGCAAGTGAAGCAATGAGACTACTTTGTGACTCACTTGGAAGTACAATCTCTCGATCGTCGATACCACTTGTTATTGTGATTGATGATGTTGATTCCCCAAACGGAATACGATTAGGTGAGCTTGAATATGAAAAATTGTTGCTAAGTGGAAACCCTAATTATGTACCATTCAGTGATCAGATATTGGATGAATGGGATCCAATCACACTGAATTATACTTCGGGGACCACGTCCGCACCAAAAGGAGTCGTGTATAGTCATCGAGGTTCTTACCTGAGTACCAAAAGTCTAATTTTACAGTGGGAGATGAAAAGTGAGCCAGTTTATCTTTGGTCGCTTCCTATGTTTCATTGTAATGGATGGACTTTCACTTGGGGAGTTGCAGCACGAGGAGGAACTAATGTTTGCATTCGTAACACTTGCGCTGAGGACATGTACCATGCCATCACGGTACATAAAGTTACACATATGTGTTGTGCTCCAATCGTATTCAATATTCTCTTAGAAGGGAAACCCAATCCTCCTCATCATCATAATAACCAGTCACTCCTAAGCCATCCTGTTGAAGTTCTCACAGGAGGTGCACCACCACCAGCAGCCTTATTAGAGAAGATTGAAGAATTAGGGTTTCATGTAACGCATGCTTATGGTCTAACTGAAGCAACAGGACCAGCATTAGTTTGTGAATGGCAAACAAAATGGAACTCGTTACCAAATCATGAGCAGTCGAAGTTGAAAGCAAGACAGGGTGTTAGTGTTCTTTCTCTTGCGGAGATTGATGTGAAAGATTTGGAAACAATGGTGAGTGTGCCAAGAGACGGAAAATCGGTCGGAGAAATCGTTTTACGGGGAAGTAGTATTATGAAAGGCTATTTCAAAGATGAAGAAGCAACACGGAAGGCTTTCAAAAACGGCTGGTTTCTCACCGGTGATGTTGGTGTTATACATCAGGATGGGTATTTCGAAATTAAAGATAGATCAAAAGATGTGATCATTTCAGGGGGAGAAAATATCAGTAGTGTCGAAGTGGAGGCGGTATTATATCGACATACTAATATCTTAGAAGCTGCTGTTGTTGCAATGCCTCATCCTTTCTTCGGTGAAACTCCTTGTGCTTTTGTTACACTGAGATCAAAATCTGTTCCCAAGAACGAAGAAACTAAGAAAGAGAGAGAGATAATTGAATTTTGTAGAAACTCACTTCCTCATTTTATGGCTCCTAGAAAGGTTGTGTTCTTGGAGGAACTTCCGAAGACGGCGACAGGAAAAATTCAGAAGTTTGAATTGAGGGCTTTGGCGAAAACATACAGGCCACCACCTACATCCTCATCAACACCACAGGTTAAGAGTATCAATCAGCACACAACAACTCGGCGCCCTTATGTACCTAATGATGGTCATCAACATCCTCAGCTTGAGCAAGTCCTCGCAATATCTCGTCTCTAATCACTTGTTTATTCTTTAAATTGAAGAAGCTAAGAATTACTAAGCAACTATGCACCATTAATCATAAACAATGTATCCGTGCAAATTTAATTGCATAATGCATTTATACTTATATGTACCGATTCAATTATAATTTATATATCTTACTTTTGGTGTGATAAATCAAAAATACGCAAACCAGCATGTAGGGTTCAATTCTTTCTGTTGGCCACCACTCTGACAAAATTCTTTAATCCAGTCAGGTATGAAAAAGGATGGTTTTATTTTCAACTGTGGCAACAGTAAAATCAGTCAGCAAGAAGGGGAAATATAAATTTTAACCGTACTCTAACAAATCAATTAGTAAAAGAATGGTTAGACCACATCCTAATCAACAAGTTGTTTTATACAGGAAGAGCCAATTCTGTATCAGGCCTTTTTGAGAACAAGTAGGGTTCAATAATAGATTCAATCGTACCAGGAGATGCACCGTTATTTAACGGTCCAACGAGAGACAAATGAATAACAACAATATCGATAGGATGGTCTTTCCCACACAGCAATTGGATTAAGATTAATACAGATGGAGCAGCTAGAGGTCACCCGGGATTTGCGGGAGCAGGATTCATATGCAGAGATTCTAACGCACGAAGTTTAATAGCTCTAGCTCAACCACTAGGAATCACGACTGCCTGAACTGTGGAAATCTGGGCTATGCTATTAGCTTCAAGAACAGCAATAGAAAGACAATGGCCAAGAGTTCTCTTTGAAACCGATTCAGAGAACCTTCTGCGATTCATCACTTCCTCTACCCACCACATTGGCACATATCGGGAATGATGGAGGAAATAAAAATCAAATTTCGTCAAATCCCGCATGCGGCTATTCAGCACAACTACAGGGAAGGAAATCAAGCGGCAGGCGGGTTAGCCAATCATGCAGCTGATGGAAGTCAAATAGGAAATTTATCAACTAAAATATGGGACCAGGCAATCCCATCTTTTATTAGTCAAATTTTATTTCATGATTCTACATCTAACGACACTTACATACTAACGACAAATTATAACTTAACTCCTTTTAATTATAGATTGCTTTGGTCCTAAAAAAAAAAAAAAAAAAAAATAAATATTAAATATGCGTCCAATTACTCGGTTGCCCCACCATAAACCCCATGGGCCATAGATTGCAAAGTATGCGTTTACATTGCAAATAGCTTCTTCCAATAGAAAAGGTACGAATTTCCACTTGAATAGTTGAATGGAAAATTTGTCATTTGCTCCTAGGCCCAAATAACTAGTTATGATAGAGTCCTAACGGAAATTATAGTTATATGAGGTCCATAAATATTAAATATAATTACTAAATTTTGTCCAATTACTCATTAGTTTATATGCCCCTGGCCTTAGCCCGTGTGGGAATAATAAAACTAAAATTCGTACTTCTCTCTCCTGAAACACTTTCTGTTTCGTTTTCGTTCTGTTTCTCTTTCGTCCTTACTGTTGTATGTGACCATGGCGGCGGTGGAGATCCAGGACTGATAATCACCAAATACAGCAGAAACTGAATGGTGTTTTCAATCTCTTTTATCTCAATTCAGTCGGAAATTATATATTATATCTAATTCAAGAATAACATGCAATCAGAAAACCTAGATTCATGCCACTGAGAGTTTTAGGACGATCGAGAGTGATGACAGCAAGTGTTTCACCTACCAATGTTTCAATTGTTCGTGGGAATAAACTTTTGGAAGGTTGATCAAAATGAATTTTGTGTATGAAGATGACATAGAATTGATTTGTTTATATTGTGAGAAGGAGATGAAATGTTGTCATCTTGTTTTTTCATGGTGGCGGTGTGGTTTGACTGCATTTTCTATGTATTGTTGATCAAAAGACTAATTACTTTTTTTATAATGATCATCCTGATTTTCTATGTATTGTTGATCAAAAGACTAATTACTTTCTTTATTATGCTCATCTTAGTTGATTTGGCATACAATTGTAGATTAACATCGGTAAGTACATAAATGCTGCACATATTTTATTGGGTTTAAAGTGAGTACATAAGTGTTGCACTCAAATTTTTGGTTTAGGAATTTTTTGCCGGTTTAGAGTGAGTACATATATGCTGCACTCAATTTTTTGGTTTAGGAATTAGGATTTTTTTACCGGTCCAGAGTGAGTACATAAATTCTGCACTCAAAATTTTGGTATAATCAACTGTCTGCAGTATATGATTTTGAATTTTAGAGTACGATCCAACACTACATATATATTGTACTGTGTAAATAAAGATTAGTTGCACCGGAACAGATTGCTAGGTCATTTTAATTGGTTTTGACATTAAAATCCAACAATGTATGTTTAAATGTAGTGTTGGTTGTGGTGTTGGTTCAGTACATATTATTATACTGAAGAAATGAATTGTAGTGTCCGTTCAGTACATATTGTTGTTATACTTTTAGAAATGTTTCAGCACGTATTTGTTGTACTACTTTGATTTCGCTCGTAAAAATGCACTCGTAAAAAGGGAATTTCGAAAATCTGCACTCAAATTCTTTGGTGAGTTAGATCTTCACTCATAATTTGCAAGTACATATTCGTATTCGAGTATATATCTGCTGCACTGGTTACATATTTGAGTACATATCTGCTGTGCCGCTTACAAATTCGAGTATATACCCGCTGCACTTCTTACAAATTCACAACAGACACAAGGAGACATACTTCAAGACTGGATACAGATACTAGTTTGCGACTAGCAAGTTTAAGAAGCCAGAAAATGCATAAAAAATCCAAGGACATGCATCTTAATATCTTGGATATATTTAGTAATTACATATAACAAGAGTAGTTACACATAATACAGAACCAAAAGGTATACATATTACACTAGCCATTGCTAGGATTTATTAAGATACACCCTCTAAAATGATCCCCAGACACTATCCGAACCTTAAACAACATCAGTAACTACTAAATAGAGTAATGTATTATTCTTCCACTAATACATTTTTTCTACTTGGATTGAGGCAGTATGTAATCTGCAAAAATCAGCAGAACAAAACATTTTGGAACCAAAGAGAGAAAGAAATCAAAATAGAGTAAGATGAAACACGTTAAGAGCTCGTATGGTAGAAATTACCTCCACACAATTGTAACTTGTAAGACGAACAGCGATAACATAACGTATATTAGGGATTGTAACAACAATACTAGGAGTGAACCCTTGGCGGCATTAGAGACCACTACAAGTCCGATGCATCTTGGGTTTCAATCTACTTATTCAATAGTTCCTCAAAATTCTGATATTTCTTAGGATTCATATTCAATGTTGTCAGCGACATTGTGTGGTTCATTAAATCCTAGTATAGCAGTAAAACACTAGATTGAAACTGTAATAGTGGATGTCAACAGAAAACAATGAGTTTTCTGCAGTGCAGCACATATACACTGTGATTTTGTCATTACTGCAGCATATATACACTGACTTTTCAGCAGTACATCATATATACACTATAACTTTTCAGCAGTACATCATATATACACAGACTTCTCAGCAGTGCAGCGTTATACACTGTGACAATCAAATATAAGCTAACAAGGTTTGGAATTATGGCAACATTGGCATTAGCATATACACAAGGTTAAACCTAGTATTCCATTACATTACTCTTTCACAAAATGACTACTGCTGCTAATCAAATTTCTAAAATATTGTAATTCTAAACGAACCTGTGTATGAAGGCTACACCAAATAAATTTTTAGTACACATTGAGCTGCTGCTGCTGCATTTTCAGATCTAGGTAGAAGGCATATGTGCAGGAACTACTGGGATTATCTTTCCATACCTGCCAAGAAAGAAAACATGCAACATCAGAAACATCTTCAACCTCATAAAACATACATACATACAACAAAGTATAAAGTTAATTCATATAACAGCTACGAAATTCGTTTCTTAGCTCTCATTGATGGACCTGAATTCAGCAAAATTAACATGCATTTCAAAAACCATTTACGCAATCAAGCAGTACCATTTTAAATATCATAATTTGGAAGATAATGAAGTAGTCAGTGGCAGATGCAATGGGAACAAATATACATTAATTTTTCCAGAGTGCGTCATTCACGTACTATCAAAATTGTTATTCCGCCGTTTCGTAAAATGCGGTCAAAGTTAAAATATTTCGTAGTAATTATATTGGTATCGTTTATACAACACAACCTATGGATACAAAGAAAGGCAATTCTTCCTTTCACATCTGTCAGTACATATTGGCTACACTCATATTGAATAGCACCGGAATGCATTTGATAAACATCTGAATGACATGGTTCCTATTTTGATCAAATATAAAACACATGATATGGAAATCAAGCGCCTGTGTATTGAATGCATTTTAGTCTGCTAGGCCAAATCAACAACTTAACACATGTGTCATTTAACACTTTCGACTTAGACCATATACTCAAAGGTAAAACCAACTGTAAAGACTTCAATATTTGAACAGAAAACCAATATTACCTTTTGGATGACACAACCATACATTTGAAAGCTAAGTGTCAACACATGCCCATTGGGTTTGCCAATTTTCTTCCTTGAGATGCAGTACTGTGCTCAAATAAATGAAGGGCAGTACAATTTGTTAGTCATATATTGACATAACGTAGTAACGGGTACTGTATCCTCAAATAATTGTCGGAAACGTCTGTCCTAAACGCAAGATAAAATAAAAAATTAGTACACACCGAACGAAACATAAAAAATGAACTTCAAAAAATGAGTACATAAAGAAGGCACTATAGGAAACCGACAGTATATAAAAGGGTACTCCTAGAATATGAAAAGATATGAACATCAAAGCTCCCAAACAATTCCCTCTATAGAAAAATTATTGCCGGAAACGTGACACTACGGATATTCTATAAAAAAAAAAATTCATTTTTACAGGACACTGAAAATGATTTTCTCAGAATATGTTGTTTATGCACCGAGATTTCCACAGTGCAGCATATATGCACTGTGATTTTCTTAGTGAAGCATATATGCACTCTCAGATCATATTCTCGAAATTAAACCAGAGTTTTTTGTCAGTACAACATATATGTACTGTCGGTTCAGACACAAATATAAACTGCAAGTAATTAAAAAGTAAAAAAAAAATTGATGAATCCGGGGGGAAAAAATATGCCACATTAATAATCACAACTCTGATTAAAACCCATCATATAATAACACCTATAATTCCACATGAAGAAAAAAAATCCCATGAAAAGCTAGTTTGAATCTTCACCTGTAGAAACCAACCCCATTTCTAACTTTCCTCCCTGATCCACCCATCCATTGTACTATCATCTCAGAACCAAACCTAAAACCAATAATATGAAACTAAAATGATCAAATCCAGTAACAAAATGAACATAAAACATGATTAAATATGCACTCAATTAGTGAAACAATTAGGTGGCAGGGTAGAAAGAATTAATTTCTGATTTCCAACATTTCCAAAGTTTCAAATATCAATAGTGGTTTTATTAAAGAACCAAAGACAGTACTAACTCCTTATCACTAGAAAACTATATCAACTAACAAAGCTTAACGAACACAATCCTGCATTATCATGCTCAGTACATAAATATGCACTCGGTTTATGGACAGTACATCAAATATGCACTCAATTTATTCTTTGTACATCAATAATTAACATCCCTGATAAGCTTTTTAAGCCTATAACTACAAAAAATCATCTTCAAATAAACTCAATTTGACTGCTATTACTAAATATTGTAAACAATTTTAAAACGTTTCAATCGTCAAAATGAAATCCAACATGAAGCTCAATAGACCTAATCCATTACCAAACCAAACAGATTATCAATATATAGGGAACCAATTCACGGAACCACAACCAAACATCCTAAACTAGATTTATACTTTCAATCTGAAATTAGTAGATCTAATCCAATAAATCACTCCAGTTTTAGTAAGAATCTACCAAAATCTATTGTAAGAGATTAAAGAAAAACTCGATTAGTGAGAAAATATCAAAACCCTAAATAAAAAATAAAAAGGTCTAAAATATGAATCTCACCATTTTTTTGTGTGTTAGAAATAATCAATCGAGGGAGATAAAGAGAATTAAATCTAGGGCAGAGAATATTTCGTGCAGGAACTGATCAATCGATCAAAAATCTCCATCGCCATCGCCAGAGCTCTTCTTTATGGTAGAAACCGAGAGACGAAATGAAAAAAATGAATTATGAAAAATTGGAAGCTGGTTTCAGTATTCTTATTTCTTAAGTATATATTAAGGGTCTTCTGGAGATTTTACTTATTCAACACATGTGTGGCTCGACCCCTTGATAAATATTTGGGTCCAAAATCATAACATTTGAAAAAATTGGACCTCCCACTGGACTTTCTTAATGGGTGGACCTGCCACTAACTCAGCCCATATATTTAGTACCTATTGGTAATTCCTACTAGTTGAATTCTTCTTCTGGCTGTAAAATATTCTTACCAAAATCGGTCCGACTTGAACCGCAAGTCCACAATGAATAAATAATGGAGTGCCTTGATCTAAACATGATTTATAAAGGGGGATACCAGTCCTACTAAGGGTTGATATCGTTTCATATAGGACAAAAAGATCCCAACAATCATGACCGTTGGATCGATGAAATGGTATCAACCCTTAGTAGGACTGGTATCCCCTTTATAAATTGCGGATCTAAATGATTTTGGAATTGTATTGTTTGTTTAAATGTATGAAGCTTCCCAGCTGACGATATCTCGATCAATGACATTAATATCGTAATCCTATTATTACTACCTGAACGCAACACTTACCTATGATCCTATGTTTCACCCTGTCTTGCCGGTTAAATATCTAGGAATTCATCGCCTTATTTGACGTCGCATATTATATGCCGTTTGTAGAGGTTGTCGTGGTGGGAAATAATTATAAAGAGAAATTGGGTCAATTGCCCAAATATTTTTAAAACATGGTTCTAATGGACGAGTAAAAATTAGTATGGCTGAAATGAACATAAAAAAAAATAGTAAGAATGAATCTGGATTCATCCTGGCTTAAACTTAAAAAATAGCGAGGGTGAAACTAGATGCATCCTGATGTAAATTAAAAATAAGAAAAAATATTTGAAAATGGGTAGGATGAAACTGTTTACATCTTGACTATTTTTACATTCTCGTCCATTTCAACAGTATCAAATTTTATGTCTTTTTCACTCGGGAATTGTCTTCTTAATTTAAACTTGTCAAATTTTAACTATGGGTTGATGGAGTGATGGGTCCGGACTTTTCACACGAATTGTCATGATGGTTGTGTCTGTCAAGAGGAAGATGAATGCATATTTTGGGTTAATCGACAAATTTTGTGAACTATAAATGAAAGAAAAAAAATCCTGACCGGAAAGGATTTTTACTTATTGGGCCTAAAGCGACGCCCAAGCCTGGGCCGCCTAGTGAGAAAAATGCCCAAAATTGCTGCCTAGGTGCTTTTCTCTCTAATGGGAAGATGGCCAAAAATATTTGGGCGGCCTTCAGGCGCCTGGCCTTGTGTTTTAACTTTTACGGCACAGAGCCGTGTATAACCAACGGCTAAATGCCATGTACTGAAAGCCATGTATATAACCAACGGCTAGATGACATGTACTAAACTTGACTATGAATTGGACCACGTTCAGTGTTTTATTTCTTCGTTATAAAACCTGATCAGATAATGGTTCTTCAACCATGTTGTAACGTTCTCGTTCCAAACTCCACCCAAACCTATTGGGGTTGTCATTTCGTGTGGGTATGTTCCAAACTTTCGCCCAACCTATATAGCATTAATACTCCCTCCGTTTTAAGAAAAGAGATACTTTTACTTTTTCAATTTAACCTATTTTTAGGCTAAAATGAAAAAGTGAAAGCATGTCATTTCCTAAAACAGAGGGTGTATATCATTTGTGAACATGCCGTGGTTCTCATTTCGTGTGGGTAAGTTATTATTCTCACCGACTGGTAGTTCTCACGTTGTCCAAGAAAGAAAAGGAAAATCTAATGCTAGCCAGAGGTGTACGAGATCTCTCCTCACCAGGGAACTTGCAAAACCTCCCCAAGTGTAACCTGCTTTTTTTGATTTCAGAAATAAAAATTGATGTGCTAAACGCTGGAACAAAAGTTTGGAAAATCAGGATAAGATGGCAGATTACGGTACGGTAACATGCAAAAGCCGCTACTTACTGTGGTTCTACTGTAACTATCTACCACTGCTACTACATCAATGAACATGGAGAACCACATCTTTTGCCAACATTAAAAATTCTTCTGCTAGGATTCCAGTGCTTTAGTGTCTACTATCTGGGAAGACAGCAAGATGGGGGCACCAAGTATGATCACCATCATCCCAGATTTTTCTCTAAGTACACTTGTAACAGCCAGGTATCAGGGGGCGCCTTCCTGGCACCAAAGTGGCTTTTATTTTGCCAGGGCTGCCCTTTTCTAAAGTTCTGAAAGCATTCCCTTATTTATCAGCCATAAGGTTTCTATTTTAGAAATGAACCCACTAGCCGCTTCTTCCACCAGGTATTTTTGGCCGAGCCTTTCTACTCGGGGTATTTTTCATTAAGAAAATTAGCTTTGCACTTGCAATACCAAAATAAAATAAAATAAAATGCAGAAGCAGTAACTTTATATTTCTCTGGGTATTTTTATCTGGAGCAGCCCTAATTATTATAGATGTCTCAACACCTCCCACCTCATAGACAGGTACGTTTCCACATTGACCATCTCTGCTTGGAGAGTGCATGCTACAGGACAGAGCACTAAAATACCACAAACTGTGAGCCTGACATGACCATCTAATAAAGTTCTACCAGCTAACGGTAGCCTACAGAATTCTTCTATCATCCTCGTTTGCTCATACATACAAAAGCTTTTTCAGGTTGACTGATACATAAACTACTGTAAATAGTTTTTCTGCACAAGAACCTCAGTTTCACAAATAGTGTATTATCAAGGACTATACACATTGTTTCCACTTACCAGCAAAGTCTGAACACGATAAAATAAAGAACTAGGACCACAAGGACAAGGGAACATCACAGTTTAAGGGCATGTAATTGTTGGACCTATGTTTTTACCTGAAGCCGAAGTACCAAATGCACGAAGATGCAAGTGACAAGGATGAAGCAAACTCTAAGCAGAATAATGTGCAGAAAATGTAAACTGCCGACTATAGTCATACAAGCTAAAATTCTTTCTAAGAAGAGTGAAGTTTTGACATTGATATCTTGCGAGGGAGGGTCTTGTCTAATTCCCTCTCAACACCCTCCAAAACCTATTGATAAAAAACTAAAATTCTTTCTAAGAAGAGTGAAGTTTTGACATTGATATCTTACGAGGGAGGGTCTTGTCTAATTCCCTCTCAACACCCTCCCAAACACATCTTGACGTACCAAGTGAACTCTTTGTTTCAACTGGTATCCCTCCCTTGCAGCGTCAGACTAAGATAATGCAATAGGGTCTTGTCTAATTTGCTCAGAACACACTCCTGAACACATCTCAATACACTAAGTAAATTCTTTGCATCAACTGGTATCCACCCCTTGCTAAAGCTTCAGACTAGGATGACCCAACCCACAATCCAATTGCAAGTCAAGTCTTCAAAAAGTGGTACGAAAACTACTTGTTCTGCTAATAATAACAAACTATTCTGGGTAACTGAGCTGCCTTGAGAATGCTACTACAAAACACAAACCCATTTATTGAAAAATTAATTACCCAATAAAACTTTCAAGTCCTAGGTTAGAGTTCAAATTCTACAAGTTTATTTTAAAGCTGTTCAATCCCAACCATGAGCTAAATTTCGATTCCTATTGGGATTATTTTTTTCATCCACTAGGCAAATGCTAAGGCAGCCAATACTGAACTGCATTGAAAAAAAAACATAACATTAAAATAGAATTACATAGAAGTTTCTCAAGAACAATCAAGTCTTGGCAGCAAGGTTTTAAAAAGTGAAAGCGTGGGGCGAAGCGCTCTCATACTAAAGCATAAAGCGCTGCGAAAACGTAGAGCGAAAGCGAGCTTTCTAAAATATATAAATAAGAAGTTGTCAACCAAATAAAAGAAAACTACAAAGTAGTTCAGACATAATAAAGAAACAATTAAACTAACTAAGCATGTGGCATACTGATACTGCCTATTCTACTGATACTGATACTGCCAAGAGATATTCTACTGATACTGCCAAGAGATATTCTACTGATACTGCCAAGAGATATTTTAATATACTAGCCAGGAATGTCTGCATCATTCATAGCATCATGTAGACAGTCATCTTATCATAATCATTATGCCCCATCAATTAGGTTTATTAGCATTTAGTTAGAAAATGTGAAACAGGCTCTACTAGGCTTCAAAGGCCAACTATTTATTTTCTAATATAAGCCAATTCGTAAAGCGGCGCGCCTAGGACCTGAAGCGCAAAAAAGCGTCCAAAATCGCGCCCCAGAAACGCCTTTTTAAACCATGCTTGGCAGAACCTTAAGGTCGCACTTGCTCAGACATCGTTGCTGTCCTGGCGCCTAAATGAAAATTGGAAAATCTCTGATAATCACTTTACAGGATTTTCATAGTCGATTGTAAAATGAAGAACAACATATGACACCAAAGAATTGGGGACATACCAACGTCGCAGCATGTCTTTAACAAAAAAGAGAGATGGCAGGACTTATCCAAAAATGAAATCCTTATACCTTCTAATAACAACACCACAAGTATATCTATCCCTTCCCCATATCAATAACGCAAAATAGCATATCTGTTATGAACAATCATTTGACATAGTCACATAGCTAAAGAATGAGTTATTTATTTCTCTGAAAGCAAAACGGATTCCCCTAAAGCAACAGTTTGCACTAGTCAGTCGTGGGTGTAATATGTAACAATTTTGACACAAACTCACATATCAATATCAAAGATCTGATAAAGCATCAGAAAATAGCTTCTACAACATCATGTTTGTCTGGACTTTCTCTCTCACTTACTTCCAGACGATAAAATCTGATGAACATCGACATGGGGGGCCATCACTTTCCACAACGGATAGACACTTTAAACATACCTGTGAACCACAGAGTTGCCCATCAGTAAGCGAACTCCATTAAGACCTCACAAAATGGAATGCGACTTATAACCATGAACCATTCCAAAAGGAGCCCTCCTTCGGCTGACATAGTTACTCTTTTATTGCAAATAGCCAAATACTAATAGACATTCAAATACATAATATCAGCTCACATAATGACTCCTAGACTCCTATTCTTATATGTTAATACTACTAGAAACCATTCAAATACAGAAAATTAATTCAGTTAAAATAGTCTCCCAAAAGTGAAAAGAATTTCGATAGTGCAATTGAGTTTCGTAACACATGATTTTCAATTAAAAGATAATAACAATCATAAAATCTTCTTTCTGAAACCAAGTTCCTTAAAAATTTACAGAAAAATTTTACTCAAATCACAATCATAATCGAAATATCCAAAAGATACTATGGAAGTTTAAGAAGAAACTAATCTCCAGTTAAAGTCTCAATACATAATTCTGACTAATTCCAGATCAAATCTTGAAGCAGAGATGTTGATACATTTTTGTAATCTTAAGAGCTAAATCTTACAGAACCATAAACGAAAGCGTCTAAGAAACCCTAGTTTCATTGAGATGGAACCCAGAATGTCATACAAAAACCCCAAACCCTAACTCTAGATTTCAAATTTAGTGATTGGATACTAACCTTATTTACAATAACGATCAGCTTTCTTCTTAACCCTGTCATCAAGAGCAATTTCAACAGATTTTGAAACAGATTTAGGATCATACCCAAACTTCTTAGCTTCAACAGGAAACAGTTGATCATATTTCATACGCTTAGCAGCATCGATAGAATAAATATCTCCTTCTCCTCCTCCTCCTGCTCCAGTAGAGGTTTCTCCATCACCATCAGGTTCAACAACGCTGTCTCCTGGCACAATTTCGATTTCATCAGATGGATTTTCTTCTTTAGAAGGTTTGTGTTTCTTGTTCTTTTTATGCTTTTTTTTGTCGATAGATTTTAGGGTTCCGAGACTTCCACCTTTGAAAGTAAGTCTTCCAGTTTTTGCTCTCTCATATGGATCCGACATAATGTTCTACGTTTGGGCAGTCGAAAAAGGGCCTCCTTTTCTATTCCTACCCTTAGGCGAATCGAAGAAGGAGATAACAGTCGAGGGGGGTTAGGGCAAAAACAGAGACGGTAATGTTCTACGTTTGGGCAGTCGAGGGAAATTAGGGCTTTTATTCAGGAGGTCCTTTTCTATTCCTACCCTTAGGCTTCTTATGGTGTGCTAATCTATAAGCTAGATTAGCAATTCACGTCAGCCAGCAGAACCACCTAAGTCTTATAGATGTGCTAATTTAGCATGCTAGTCGCTGAACAAAACAGCGCCAGGCGCTGAACCATTCATCGTTTTTATTTTTCGCTGCACTAATCAGCGCTTGACCAGTCAACTTGGTCAAAGCGCTGAATCATTCATCGACAGGCGTTGAACCGTTCATCGTCAGATAAATCGATGTAAACTAACAAAAGCTCGATCTTCTTCCTTCTTCCACATTTTCTTTCATCCTCACCCAAAGCTTCCGAAAATGCATGTGGTAGAGAAAGAGTTCCAGAGATTTTCTTCTCAAATCGCATCGTGGGTTTGAACGTCAACACGATTGGAATCATTTGAGTACAAGATTGGGAGATACCCCTTTATAAGAAATGGAGGAATGAGATTTTGGTTCGTAATGGCTTAGAACCAATCCCCTAAATTAAAGTGATTTATGAGTAATAATTTAAGTTATTAGAAGTTCATTTTTAAGGTTGAATTAGAAGTAGAATTTTAATTTCAATGTACTTTTTTTAATTTTTAGAAGTAGAATTTTAATTTCAAAAAACATTGTAACATTGTTTTGCAATGTAATGAAAGAATTTATTAGTTTGGCAAATTTTAAAATTTTGAAACAAACAACTGTTGGAATAAATTGTCAAACTTTTCAAAATTCAAAATTTGAACACATAGCCGTCTGGTGGTGTAACAGGAGTGTGAGAAAACAAAGAATGAAACAGTTCAAAATTTAATTACTGAACTAATGATGGCGTAAAAAAGTAAAAAAAAAAAAGGTCAAGCGTTGAATGGTATAGCGCTAGAGTTGGGCAATCAACCCTCACGCCTGGCGATGTATCATTCAGCGTAGATGCTTGGAATATTCTTATTGGTGTTGTTTAGTTCCGCGAAAAGGTGGTTTTCTGAGCGCTGAATCATTCAGCGTAACTATCTAGCTGCTAGTTCACATGCTAGCAACTAGTAGGAGAGAGAACTAGTAGTGTTAACAAATAGGCAGCATTTTTTTTTTTTTGAATTGCAACACATGGGGTGCTAATCTAGCACCTCAATCTAGCCTATAAGACTTAGCCTAAGGGCTTGGGTGAGTTGTTCACACAAATCCAAATAAATAAATAAAATGGATTTCCTTAAATGCCCTTTGTCCCAATACTCTCACAAATTGGGGGATAAAAAAAAAAAAAAAAACATTATAAAGTAATTTAAATGCCCTTTGTCCCAATAATTTTTGTTATGATTAAATTACCAAGTATCCCCCAATTTCAGTCGGTATTGAATTCAACCTATAAACAACGCGGACTAACACAGTTGGTATTGGTTTCATTAGCAAATTAACACCGGCTGTTACGGTTGGTATTGCTTTCAAACTCAAACCAATACCGACTGCTACCAGTTTGTTATTTTATCCTAACGATGTTAGAAACACGCCTTTTAAAGCTACTGCTTTAATTACACAAGAAAAAGATAGATTTGAATGTTTCATTTATCTCATATATATCAGGTGGGTAACAAACCCTCCACTATCTCTATATATTGCTTTCTGTGTTAACCATTAAATAAAAGAATCTTTCTCTCTACTAGTATAACACGCACGCGCGATGCGCCTGCCATTCCGTTCATTCTGTAATTTTCTACCGATTTCATCATTCTCAGCTCATCAATCATTATTCTTCATCCACGGATTCACCTAACTCCCCTGCAAACCATTAACCAATTGTACATCCGATAATAGCATCAATCTCGATCAACACAATCACTTACAGTCAACTTCATCAACCCCTTAATGTAGCCTCCCTGCAACACAGCAACATCAAACAAAATTGAAATGTTTAACTTCATCTCCCATAATTCTTAGTGCCACAATCACCATGTCCCTACAACCACTTCTGTCACAACATACCACCATCTTCATTCTTTTCAATTTGTCTCTGTCACATCCAATTGTGACTTAAACTCAACGACATCATCTCAACTGCCATATTGATTCATTACCTTAGACTACCACCACCTACAATCCCAACTCCATTTTCATTTCCATTTACCTGCACAGTTTATACTTTTTCCTAACTTATTCATCTAGTCCCCGTCATAACATATTCTCCATATCAGTCAGCTTCAACCATCCACAAACCATAATCTCCATATTCTCCCTGTCTAGTAAAATCACACGCGAGATGCGCCTGCCGTGTGAACTTAATGCCTAATATCCAAAACTTCCTACCTAAAAAAATAATCCAAAACCGCCAAAAAAGAAAGAGTTGAATTGATTCATCTAATCCTAGGTTGGGACAGAAACTCGCAAAAATACTACATAGCGACTGCCGCACACAATTTCAAGTCGGTCTTTAATTAGTACTAAATATATTAGTATTCATATATAAATGCAAAGTGTTAAAGTTCATAGGAATATCAAATGTACAGGCTCATACGTTTTATGCTTTATATTATTGCAGGGACATTTACAGGCTAGCTCAAAATGCACATCATAGAGAGAACTCTCACATTGGCAGAAATAGTTTCTCCATCCACTGTTAACTCAATAGTTGTATGTGGGAATGCGGTGTTAAGTTAAGGGTCTCAAATTCTAATAGTTGAACAACAATTTTAAACAGATTCAAGAGGAAAACAAAAATTGAATATAGTAATTGGAGAATGTTGTGCATAGGAACTATACAAAAATTACAAAAGGATAGAGGTGAGTGTTGAACCCAGGAAGTAGGTACAATGAGTAAGCATATTGAATAATCCTTGTTCCATAAAGTTTGACTTACTTTAGGTTTGATCCATAATGCAAATAGTTTCACCAAGAAGAGTGACTCTTGAAAGTTTTATCCATCAGATGCTTGGCCATGTAACTTTCTAGCTGAAAAAATAGAATTATGTCGATCTTCTTTAATTGAATGTCAGTGCATGAAATTAAGTTTCAGATCAGCGGAATTGAGCATCTGTTAATATTTGCGAGTAGCAAGATTAGGTGTTCCCTTTGCAGCAGCATTTTGACATTAAAAAAAAAAAAGTGAAAGTGAAGCAACATAACCCATTTTAACCGGCATAAAAAACCACTCTAAAGTCACAAAAATAACAAATGGAAATTCTAAAATTCTAATGTATCAACAAACTCCAGGAGCAGAAACGACATACCTTATGTGGTGTAACTACTATTACTATGCCGAGGACCTTTACCAACAATACTATTGCTTCACTGTTCAGCCTTGCACTATGAGAAAATATGTGGTTCAGATCAAAATTCCAGGTTGAAATCCGAAGCATTAATGAGTGTAAGACTTTCAGGCATCTTTTACTCGAGGCATTGTCGGATTCCATTGAAGGAACTATTGAATTGAAGGAACTGCAAGATACTTCTTCTAATTACATTCTCCGTACGCTGCCAATTGCTTGTACAAAACAAAAATATTTAAAAAATGATAACCTTAAGTGGCACAATATAGATATGGATTTGCTAGTTTTTAGATGAAAATGTGTAAGTGTCTGTGGTGTTGAACCCAAATTATCAATAGTAAATTTCCTTAATTAGGATTTTCAAAGTTCAAGTCGCTACTCCCTTAAAGAAATATATCTAAACCTTCCCATATAAATAAATTTACGTTAAGATGATCTAAAGAGAGAGAGAATTGATGTTAAGAAATTGACATTGCTCCACTAAACTCAGTCACAAAACCAATTAAAAATATTCTAGCAGGTTTATAAATTTGTATTGAATGATAAAAAAAAAACTTACGAATCACCATTGAAATCCTTAAGAATCCTTAAGAAATATGCCTGATTTGTTTCCCAAATTTGCAAATTTACGCTAATTCATATAAATTTGTTTGTTCAATCAAATTTGGGGAAATCAATAGAAAAACCTAATTCTTGTAAACTGCAACGATTCAATCAAATTAAATATAAACCCGTATTGCGAAACAGTAGCAGATTTCCCACATACCTGTGCAGAATCTTCTTTCTTACGAATCTTACCAATCCTTACTTGAGAATTAATCGAAAAAAAACGAAGAAGAGAAAAAACAATAGTGTTTTTCATGGATGTACTCTGATCCCTCCTCTGTAATCTAGTGATCTCCAATTACTGAGCGAAGAACTCTTAAAAGATATCGAAAGAAAGAGAAAAAACGTTAAGAAACAAAAGCTAATATGGGGACGGCGGGATTCGATCTTGCACTCATCATCTCGTTTTTTTTACAATATATCCTTCCTACCTTTTCATCATATTTGCGGAACTGTAAGAAGAAAAATTAAAAAACAGAAGGACATTTTTGTCATGTGAAAAAGCTTCACCAAACAATTGGGTATTTTCTTTATATTAGTATTAGAGGAAGTCTTATGGTGGAATCCAACTTATTCCAAGTGTGGAAAATCCATGGAATGTCAGGTCTAATGGCTTCCAAGTTGGGGTTTTCCACAGAAAATCCAAGCAGGGTTCCATGATTTGGTGGAATGGTCCGTGGAATCCATGGAAACGCTATTAAGAATAGCGTTTCTACTGTAGATTTAGCTCTATTAAGAATAACGTTTTTTTTTATCCGTAGATTTAAACTGAGTTATTGAGAATCTAACGGCTGAGAAAAAAGCTCCATTAAGAATAGCGTTTCTACTGTAGATTTAGCTCCATTAAGAATAGCGTTTTTTTTTTATCTGTAGATTTAAACTGAGTTGTTGAGAATCTAACGGCTGAGAAAAAAGCTCCATTAAGAATAGCGTGTCTACTGTAGATTTAGCTCCATTAAGAATAGCGTTTTTTTAGCGCTATTAAGAATGGCGTAAAACGCTATTAAGAATAGCGTTTCTACTATTCCACCATTACAATTGCGCTTCCATCCACAGTTCCAAGTGCTGAGGTGGCGTGGAAGATGGGAGATGGATGGATTCCACCATAAGACTTGCTCTTAGTAAGATTAGTAAGATATATTTAGGGTGTTGTTTTATTTTTCCAAATTTGAAAATCCATTTAGCGTTTGAAATTTGAATACTACATGTTATCAATCTCGTTTTTGTGTATTCGATTTCCATAAACCCCATAATGAGTAGTCAAGTTATTAATCCACCGAGAAGAAATCATTTATCTAAAAAAACGGTGGTTCTGGTTTCCCAGCAGATTCTTTGTAATTGTTTGGTTGTGTGATTAGAAGAATTAAAATTTTTTGTTTGATTTAGGGTTTAAGGAGTGGTGTATGATTTTGGTTTAGGTTTTGAGGGGTCACCAATTAAAAAATACCCCTTAGTTAAACAGCCCTACGTAACTATGAGTATCCCCAATTTGTGAGAGTATCCCTCAATTGTACCTTCTATTTAAACGCTCGCTTGATGGGGTATATCCAAACTAATTGGAGTATACATGAATTCAAATGGACCTAGAAGCAACGCTAAGGGTGACCAAAAGGGATAAAATTGTGAAATTATCTTTACTAATTCTAACTAAATCTAACCCATGGTAATGTCAATTTCATTTACTATTTTCCGTCTCCTTCTTTGTCAATTCGATAATCAATTCCTTTCTGAGAACCGTCAAGTGGTCTGATGGTCCTCATACTCCCTATCAATGCGGAAGTAGGCGTTCGAACCCCATAATTGGCAGACCAACTCCAATTTAAAAGAGTGTGGATGTAGTCTAGGGACCATTGTATTACGCCATAAAAAAATGATCAATTCTTTTATCCTTCTATATATCTTATCGTTATCAAATAAAAATAATTGTCAATTAATTTTTTTTTATGGTCGATTAATTCTTTCAAACTCAAAAGTATTTTAGTTTGTTGTTTGAATGGCATATTAGGTCGGAAAAATCGAAATTGTTGAATTGTAGTTGTGTGGTCGTCATGGTATCACTTCATCTACCTTGACGACTATCATTAGTAATTATCTTCCTAGATTGAGTATTGTGACGACTTTTCATTTTTGAAAGTTTACAGAGTTCTCACGATATTCATAACCCATCCTTATACTTTTGCCGACTAGTGTTGTAGTAATTAAGGTTATCATATTTTGAAATCTTGAACCTTGCCGACCAATAACTGCCATAAAACAGTTTCTTTGTTTACATTTTTGCTATTAGTCGGCATGGTTAGGGAAACTACCTTGAAGACTTTGTGTTAGGCGTCGCAATTTCGACCATGATGACCAATAACAACTAAAATCAACCTTTTTCTTTCATTTAGTCGTCATGTTGTTTTATTTGTAATCGTGACGACCTTGTGTGTAAGATTTTTAGTCGTCAGTGTTTGGAATTCTCTACCTTGGCGACTATAGCTTAGTCGGCATGTTATGAAATTAGTACCTTGTCGACTAATCATGCATTTATAACACCTTTCTCTGTACGGAAAATCTCATTTGGTCGTCATTATGATTTACTATTAACATGTCGGCCGGATATAGGTGGTCGTTATCTCCCATTTCACTCGGTTATGCCGACTTTTCATATTGTAATTTCTGAAAGTGTTGATTATCTTTGTAATTTTGAGAATGAGACCATTAAGTAGTTGTGCAATTCCCTTTTTAGAAGTGTTTGACTATTGTAATTTCATTTTTGTTACAAAAATCTCAAAACAAATCCTTTTTCTCAAAAACCTTATAACATAATCCATAAGTTAAATCTAACCAAAACAAGATTTCATAACTGATACTCAAATAATTAATATAACTATATTAATTAAACTAAATGGGTTAATTTTTTCTAATTAAACAGGGCAGTTGATCCATTACGATAAATATATGGTTAAAGGGGTTTGAATTTTACTTCTTGATGACCTTATTTTGTTTTATTAGGTATATACCCCAATTAGACAGTATTTACACCAATTTTTTTTATTTTTTTTCTTGGTTTTCATCTGATTGAGTCTCATGTATCATTGTTGGTCTGTACATTATCCCAGTAAAACCGCTAAATCGAACCGAACCATATCATTAAAGGAAAACTGAACCTAACCATTTATGTAATGGTGTAGAATAGTATTGAAAATGTGTAAACGGGTCTTAAATGTTTTGGTTTTGGTCTGGCGCAAAACCGAACTGATACACAGTGTAGGTAAAGTTGTTAATTTATAGTCGTCGATATAATTTCTAGTTTTAATTAAACCATTTCCATTATTCTTTTTTTCTTCCTTGTTAGAGCATAGCTCGGTTAAACCCGCCAAGCGTTGGTATGTCAAGATTGGTTGTCATATTTTAGTATCAAAACTCAAAAGTAGCTTGATTATAATTACTAGAGTCAACTTTGTTAGGTTAGACTAGAAAGTTTAGAAATGTTGAGACATACAAGTATTACTCTAAAGACCTGAAGATTCTGAAGACATATCAACATCAGCAAAGACATCATCCTTCTACTTGAGGTTAGTAATACAACACCTGACTTGTTTCCATTTTTATATCATTACTTTCAAGTCATTTTGATTGTAAAAAAACGTACGAAGTTATATACATGAAACTCTAGTATTAGAGACTTGATCATCATATTATGATCAAAGTGTCAAGGAAGAATATAAAAGTTGTTTTACAACTTAGGTATATTGATTTACGAAGTATAATGCTTATCTTTTGAACTTCGTAATCGCGACATCGACATAATCTTTGTAACTTGTTACCAAATTGTGAAGTGAACTTAGGTTTGATTCCATACCTAGAAAACTATGTTTAACTACATGAGTTTAAGGAAGTAGACTAAGGAACTTGTTTCGTAGTTGAAAGAAATCAATAAGATTGATGTCCGGTTTTCATTGAAGATATAAGGTTAGACCGACCCTAACCTATATAGGGAATCAAGGTAGAACCAACCCTTACTTATGTTGGGAGTCAAGGTAGAACTCATCCCTACCTATATTGGGAGTCAAGGTAGAGCCGATCCCTACATTGGGACATAAACTTCAATCTTGGAAAGGGAAATTGGTTAACCAAGGTGGTAGAAGTACACAAATTCAAGTTGTTGTTGGTTCTATGGATCAATACCATATGGGTTGTATGCAAGTTCCAAATAAACTGTTAAAAAAAAGGAGTCGTTGCATATGAATATTACTGGTGGAATAAATATCAATCTAATATGATGTGTTAGAGCATGGCTCGGTTGAACCCACCAAGCGTTGGTATGTCAAGTTTGGTTGTTATATTTTAGTGAATCAAAACTCATGTTAAGAGTCGCTTGATTATGTACTAGAGTTAAACTTCGTATAGGTTAGCTTGAAAGTATTAGGATATGAGACATTACAAGTATTGCGAAGACTTGAAGATGTGAAGAAGCAAGGAGCTACAACGACAACAATCATCCTTCCACTTTGAGGTTAGTGATATTTGACTTGAACTGTTTCATTCCCTAACGTATCTTTCAAGTCGTGCATATTGAAAACATAACTGCGAAGCATATTTGAACTCTAGATAGACATAGTATTAAGGAATACAATACGAGGTTTATTGTTTAACCATTAAACTTTATAGATAAGACATCGCTATAATCATTTGAATGCTATTGTGATTATGTATGGGTATGAGGTGAGGATTTCATCATAGGGAACAATGTTTACATGTGTTCTAAGGAAGTAAGTTCATAAACTTGTTTGTGAAGCGAAAAGGAAATTGCCATGTGTTATTGGTTTTGTTATTCATTGCACTTATGAACAACCAATATGTGTGATAGAGTATAACTGCTCAAAACTTGTTGTGTTCTTGGTAGAACTGTTCACAAAGGCCTGACTTATGTATTAGTATAATTTTATTAGTAAACCGATCTTAAGTAATCACTTGTGGTATGATCGGATTTTGTATGTCTGACCTTGTAAGGGAAAGGGAACCGATCATAGTAAGGGAAAGGGAATCGATCCTAGTAAGGGAAAGGGAACCGATCCTAGTATGGGGTGCAGCAAAGTTTATAGCAGAAAGGGGAACCGATCCTATGGACATGTGCAACACATATAAGTTAGATACCATATATATGTGAGGAACCGATCCTAGTACCTAGTCAACCGAACTTTTGGGAAGCTAGTGTGACTATGCACAGTACTCACATGGAGGTAGAACCGAAACTTGTTTTGGTAGAACCGTAAACCCATGATTGTGATTGAATGTTGGTTTGATCAATCACATAGTTCTTGAAAGTCATATGAACCAATTCTAAACTTGTTTGGAAGTGTGGCAAATCGGTTTCAAGTTTGTAAGTGTGAAAGAGAACTTACAAAGTTAAGATGTCGAAAAACTTTGAACACGTGCTGTGAATGTTTATTTCTATAATTGTTCAAAGATATTCCTTAACGGCTAAGGGAAGAGAATCCCAGGATCGAAACATAAGTAAGTTAAGAATCTTTTAATTAAGGTTATTAATTTCATTTTGTAGGGAAATTACAGAATTAGTAATGTGCATTTACTAATTAGATTTTCCGAGAGATTTCGATCGTTATTTTTGGACAGAGCATTTCCAGGAATTATGAAAACTGAATCTGTGCTTTTATGAATATCTTGAGAATATTTTCGGTTTTGGAAATTCCTTGGTGTCCAAACTTCCTTGTCTATAAATACACGAAGTTTGCCTTTCTAGCAAAGTAATCCTTCGTAACAACAGAGTTACTCTTTTATTGTTGTTACTGGTGTAGCCGCCTATTCGGAGAGGAGAGTAACCTAATTAGGCGAAATCTCATACGGTCGCTTAGTTTAAAGTCTTCTTTGGGATTGAGAAGCTCTAGCGCGACCCGTTGGTGGGAAACTAGATAATTGCGGTTTATCTTTGTTTTTGATTGATTTGATTGACTAACGGTGGTTGAAATCTGATTGCACCTAGTTTGTTTATTCTTGAGAATTTTCTCTTCTGATATAAGATTCACTCAAACTAGTTCAGAGTTTCGACATGGATCTTTATACTGTTGTTAGTTCTAAAGACGATCTTGTGATAATCCATTGTTAACAGACTCGCTTCATGCGTGATTGATCACAAGAGATTCAAGTGATTGTGTGCAGGTTTTTATTGAAGATTTAAGAAGATTTGAAGACAAAGAAGATATTGAAGATCTGACTTGGGTTTTATAATCTTTGGTGTGCACAATACTTGTTTCTGTAAAAGAGAATTAATAATCGGTTTATCCTTATGGTAGATTGGATTGATTAATTGAGTATATCGGCATCAATACGTTTCCTTGTGATTAAAGGTATTGATTGGCTTAATCTTAAACGATTACCTTTGGGTGATTGAACATAAGATAGATCTAAGGACCCGACGAAGGATTTTATGTTAAGATAAACAGAAGAGCCTTTGTCCGACTCATATCATTTGGTTGAATAGAGTTGATACCAAACAGATTTGTTGTTCCTTTACTGTTTGGAATACGAACCAAAGGAATTGTTCCAAGTACGTGACTTATTCACAAGTCGGAGGCGTGTGAATACAGACGGAACTAAGTGAACTATAGGGTTAGTTACTTGGTCTCAACTATACGAAGTTAGGTGTAATTTTGTGTAGCGGCTTAATCCTGAGAGTATTCAATTCTGGACAAGGTCCCGGGATTTTTCTGCATTTGGGGTTTCCTCGTTAACAAAAAATTGTTGTGTCATTTACTTTTATTTTCCGCATTATAATTGTTTTATTATAATTAAAGTAAATCACACACACGTTAATTCCTATTTACTTAATAAGCAATCCTATTGTGTTTGGTTAAGTCCGAACCTTTGTATCAAGTAAACATACTTCGTTGTTGTATTGTCTCGATCTCGTATCCATAGACGATCACACGAAGTGTGAACTGATTAGTTGTATTGTCTCGACTCAGTCCATAGACAATCACTTTCGGACAAAGGACTTATAGGTAGGAAAAGTTTTAGCTTGAGGTATATTTGGGTACCCTCGCCTTTCATGATGGATGTATTATAGGATGGAAGGAGCTCAATAAACCAAAAAGAATGTTAGGTCTGAGTTTTAAGAACATTAGATATTTCAATGAAGCTATGCTAGCTAAGATTACGTGGAGAATGCTTCAAGAAAAATATGCCAAATGGGTGAAGCTTCTTCTGGCAAAATACTTCAAAGATGCTAATCCTTTATGAAAAAGCGGGGGTACAACAACCATATCCCATATTTCGCGTAGCAATCTGTATGGACTAACTCTAATATACTTTCAAGAGAATCAACTAGACTCAATATTAATAAAGTATATCAAGGAGTTATATCTCTCTTTCTCGATTCAATTATTACTCAAGCAAATAGAAATCTGCGAGTCTAATTGAATACAAGAGAAATCACTTGAACGGTACCAAAGACCAATGTTCAAGGATCAATCAATTTCAATCAACAACCAAAGGTCGGATTTCCCAATTGATTGATTCAAAAGCACAACCTGTGATATTTCAATTATATAACAAAATATAATGCGGAAAAGAAATAACACATACACCAGTAGTTTTGTTAACGAGGAAACCGCAAATGCAGAAAAACCCCGGGACCTAGTCCAGATTGAACACACACAGTATTAAGCCGCTACGATACACTCGGCCTACTACAAACTAACTTCGGTCTGGACTGTAGTTGAACCCCAATAAATCTCACACTGATCCAAGGTACAGTTGCGCTCCTTATGTCTCTGATCCCAGCAGGGTACTACGCACTTGATTCCCTTAGTTGATCTCACCCACAACTAAGAGTTGCTACGACCCAAAGTCGAAGATTTTAATAAACAAATATGTATCACACAGAAAAGTCTACGGTAATAGATAAATCTGTCTCCCACAGAAATACCTACGAGTTTTGTTCCGTCTTTTGATAAATCAAGGTGAACAGGAACCAATTGATAACCCGGACTTATATTCCCTAAAAACAGCCAAGTATTATCAATCACCTAACAATAATATTAATCGACGCGGCGAAATAAGATATTATGGAATCACAAACGATGAGACGAAGGTGTTTGTGATTACTTTTATATTTTGCCTATCGGAGATATCAATCTCAAGCCAATCGTTACGATTGTACTCAATACGATAGAAACAACAAGATCAGATCACACAACTACAAGAAAGTAGTATCGGCCTGGCTTCACAATCCCAATGAAGTCTGCAAGTAGTTAACCTATAGGGTCTCGGTGGAAACCTAAGGTTAAAGGAGGATAGACTCTAGTTTATACAACTAGTATCACACATGAGTTATGGGGATTAGGTTTCCCAGTTGCTAGAGTTCTCCTTTATATAGTCTTTCGAATCAGGGTTTCCAATCAATGTTAGCTTAGTAACAAAGCATTCAATATTCACCGTTAGATGAAAACCTTATTAGATTCAAGCTAATATCTTTCAACCGTTAGATCAAAAACTTATCTTGTTACACACAAATGAAATGCACGTTTTAGGTTTGTGTAACCGTACCCAAACATGTACATTCGTTGGTTCAACAGTAGTTAACCAAATGGTTAGCCATATGAGCACTTCCATATTAACCATATTCTTCTTCACCATAACTAGTTAAAATGACTTAAATGAACTAGTTAGAGAGTTGTTCAATTGCTTATATCTTATAGTAGTATACAAGACACAATCGAAGCAAAAACGATTTGATTCACTCGAATCGATTCATGAAATTTATAGCCACGATTTGCAAACTTGCATTCCTTAGTTAATATAAGTATAAGTTAAGAATAATCGTTTTTAGAATAAAACCAACCTAAGTACGCGGACTAGGTACGCCGACTTAAGTACCCGAAATAAGTTTGTAAATGATTCACAAACTCCAGCATATTTTCTCGGGAAGAGAACCTCCGACAGTATGCGGACTGGGTACGCGGACTCTGTTCCGGTTTCCTGAGCAGCAAAGTACATAGACTTTGGTTCAAGGAATAAGGACTTATACATGTATGTGTTGCCACACAATGCTTATATCCAACAATGGTTATATAATCTAAACTCTAATTTCAATCATTGAAACATTCTTAGAGGACGTTATATAGTTGTAATTCACAAACTATTTTTCGCCAAAGACATTTTCAAGTAATTGAAACATAACATGACTTTCGTCACTAGATAAAGATGAACTTGGCCAAAGCAAAAGCTTACCAACACATATTTCGAGAAATAGATAAGCGAGATAAACTCGACTCGAAATAGCAAATGTGTATAATCAAAGTCTATATAGCAAAACGACTTTTGTCTCAAGATAGGAGATAGAGTAGATAGACTTTTGAGTGATAGATAAGTTCAAGTCTCCACATACCTTTTAGTCGATGAAGTTCCACCAGTTCCTTGAGTAGTTCTTCGTCTTGTATGATGATCGCCATGGAGTTCTTGAGCTCAACTACAATTTCTATCATAGTCCGAGACTTAGCTATAGTAGACTAGAAATCAAGACTTATAGTTTTGATCACTAATATTGACAAACATGCTTGAGATAGCATCGCATGCGAGTTCGACCGAGCAGTGCTCCAACACTTTATTTGGAGAAATCAAAAAGAGGGGATCATGGATTTGGAAAGGGATTCAAAGGGGCTTAATTACAGTGGATCGAAAGATTTCATATCTGGGAGGTTGGAGATGGATATAGTATAGCTGTTATTATAAGCAATTGGTTTGGTTTTGTGAAGAATAAAGATTATCAGCCTCCTGTTTCAAATTAAATATGCAACACTCTTCTAGTAAAGTTGTTGATTTTATTGATCATGAGAACAGATAATGAAAGAAAGATAAGTTGCAAGATATATTTACAACTGACCAGATAATGGAGATTGAAGATATAAGAATTCCTAAACAACCTGCTGAAGATAGGTTGAGATGGCTTCTTACTAAATATAGAGACTTTCCAGTAAACTCTGCTTATAATGTGATTTTAATACAAAATTCTCATCTAGTGGTTAATGAAAAACAAGAGAAGATGTGGCTCATGGTTTAGCATATTTCAGTCCCTTACAAATGTCAAATGTTCATCTGGAAAATTGCAAAAGATATTTTACCAGTTGCAGCTACGTTTCAGCACATTGCTCGGTGGAATCCAAATTGTCTGATATGTGATCAGAGTTGTAAACCAAGGATCATTTTCCGTTATATTGTTTTATTGCTCGGGTAGAATCCAAACAGTGTGATGTGTGATCAGAGTATGTAAACCAAGGATCATCTTCCATTATATTGTCATTTTGCTCTGGCCATTTGGTTTGGTGTTTTAAATACCATTATTCAGGAAGCTTATAAATGCAGAAACATCCAAAAATGGATTTTATCTTGGTTAAACAAGGATAATCTGGTGTCTACTGCAAGAAAGGAGCTAATTAACTATGTGGCATATTTGGAAGAGTAGATGTTCTATAATATTTGATGGAAAAAACCAACATCCTAGATACATCATTCAACAAGTTTTTAAGTTTTGTCAGGGAAATCATATATGCATTCTCCGTAACTCTAAGTAGTTTAGCAATCATAACCTAAAACCTAGAATTAACATTAATAGATACAGGAAACCTCCCATTAATTCTTGGTTGAAAATTAATTTTGATTTTTTTATTTTACCTAATACCAATAAAGTTAGTGTGTCTATTGTTGTTCTAAATCACTCAGGAGCTTTCTTGGAAGCCATGGCCTTCACAATGAGGGCAAGAGATGTAGATCAGGCTGAAACTCTGGGTCTGTTAACAGCTGCAAAATAGATTGACGATAGGAGTCTTAGTAAGGTAATATTATAGGCAGACAACAAAACTATAATTGAATCAATGAGAAAGAATCAAGTTAAAGGTTCAGATGGGAAGATAGGTGTCTCTTGTATGAATGTTTAAGTTTAATTAAGAGTTTATCTGAAGTTCGGGTCAAATTTAGCCTAAAATTTTATAATTAGGTAGCTGATGCTTTAGCTAAATATGTTAGAATAATTGACTGTAAAAAAGTTTTATTTTTTAATCCTCCTAGAGTTATTATTTTGTTTATTCTTAAAGACAAGTATGAAATGATCATTAGGGAAGGAGAGGAAATGAATGATAATACTTGAAGTCTTTGATGTTATGTAATAGGTGAAAAGACGAGGGTACCCAAATATACCTCAATCTAAAACTTTTCCACCTATAAGTCCTTTCTCCGAAAGTGATTGTCTATGGACTGAGTCGAGACAATACAACTAATCGGTTCACATCGTTTATGGATACGAGATCGAGACAATACAATAACGAAGTATGTTTACTTGATAAGAGGTTCAGACTTAACCAAACACAATATGATTACTATCAACTAAATAGGAATTAACGTTTGTGTATTTTACTTCTAATTATAATAAAAACAATTATAATTGCGGAAATAGAAAAGTAAAAGACACAGCAAGATTTTGTTAACGAGGAAACCGCAAATGCAGAAAAACCCCGGACCTTGTCCAGAATTGAATACTCTCAGGATTAAGCCGCTATACAAAATCAAACCAACTTCGTATAGTTGAGACCAAGCAACTAAACCTATAGTTCACCTAGTTCCGTCTGTATTCCCATGCCTCTAACTTGTAATAAGTCACGTACTTGGAACAATTCCTTTGGTTCATATTCCAAACAGTAAAGGAACAACAAATCTGTTTGGTATCAACTCTTTTCAACCAAGTGATGTGAGTTCGACAAAAGGCTCTTCCATTTATCTCAATAAACTCCTTTTTCAGGTCCTTAGATCTATCTACTAACAATTACCGAAGTAATCGTCTAGATTTTGCAATCAATACTTTGAATCACAAAGAAATGTATTGATGCCGATCTACTCAACTAATCAATCCAATCTACCAAAAGGATAAACTGATTATAGTTGGATCCTCTTTAACCGAAACAAGTATTGTTGTAACACCCCATGTTTTTAGCATGGCGCATGCTAAAAGATGCGCCATTTGCTTGTGATGAAGCTTCATCCAAAGCTTCCTTTGCATGGTGAGATGCATTTGGCCCTGGGCCATATCTGGTGCCAAGTAAGGCACATCGCATATGCATATTGGCTAAGGCCAATATGGCATTGGTTGGAAGCTACATTGGCCAAGAGCCAATATTGCATCAAATGATGCATTAGGTCAGTTGGGTAGATGACCTTGAAAATGTACAACCAACATAGCTGGAAATCGAGTTGGATATGTACAGCCAACATGGCTGGACATCGGGTTGGCAGTGGACAGCCAACATGGCTGAAGATCGGGTTGAAAATGTACAACCAACATGGCTGGACATCGAGTTGGATATGTACAGCCAACATGGCTGGACATCGGGTTGGCAGTGGACAACCAACATGGACGGAGATCGGGTTGGTAATGTACATCCATCACGGCTGGACATTGGTGTGGACTATGGGCCAAAGTCGGAAATACAGCCATCACGGCCCTTCATCGGGTTTGGCTCGGGAAATGTTCAGCCATCCTGGCCGGACAGTGGAACCGACATGTGAGCCAAAACTGAATGTACATCCATCTTGGCCGGTCATTCAGAAAGCCATGGCAACGACCATGAATAGTAAACAGAGAGTTGATGAAAGATTTTTGATCCCCCAAATTGAGTTCTAAAAATGTTAAATTAACATATATAGGGAGGGGTAGTTGGTTGAAGGTGCATATGCGGACTATGTACCAAGTAAGCTTCATAGCTTGGCCGGAACGGTATGAATGATGCTCAGGAATCATTCTTAGTCGCGCAGCCTTACGAATGGAGCATATGATGCTGAGGCATCACTATGCCATTCCACGGACTTGATGATGCATCACTTGGATGTATTTGACGGAACGGCCTATACAGACTATGCCATTACCACTGTTACTTGGCCATGGCCTAGAAAACGAGTTAGAATAAGTTGCTTGTACCTTCGTGGATGAACTACTGTCCGTGCTTGATCCCTTTAGAGTATGTAAGGGTACGTAGGCAGCCGCAATGAGTTGCAGCATTGCCGGTCCAGCACGTTGGCCCCTCATATCATCTAAGCTCGGTAGATCGACGCAAGAGATAATTGTGGCCAGACTTGATGAGGCTTAGTTACATGCCAATAAGTGGATGTTCATACTTCCTATCAAGTTATAAAGAGTTGGTAAGCGAGGTAACGTAGGAAACGGCAAGGGCTTGGTGCGGCCTACGCCAAAGTCCAAGGCTTATGCCTGGACAAGACACGACAATATGACGGTTGCTCAGCTAGCTAGGAAATTCAGTGATGAATTCCCTACGTAAAGGCAAAGCCAGAGATGCATGAAAAATGCAATGGCATTGGCCTTATGGCCTTAAACCCTTTTGCGGGACAAGGGTAAGTTGGAACGGTGTGGAAGCTAAGTTAGCTGCGTCATTCTCCACGAGCATGCTTGCAAGGGCAAATGGACGTGCATTTTCCTAGCCCTAAGGCCCGGATCGTAGCTTCATCTTGGCGCATCGGGGGAGTTACGGCATGCGGGGCAATGCGCCAAAGGCAGAATTTTCCGATCCGTCACAATTGTGCACACCAAAGATTATGAACCCAAATCAGAAATCTTCAAAGTCTTCTTTGTCTTCAAATCTTCTTAGATCTTCAATAAACACCTGAACACAATCAACTTGAATCTCTTGTAATCAATCACGCACAGAACGGAGTCTGTCAACAATGGATTATCACAAGACGTCTTTAGATCTACAAAGAGTCTAAAGATCCCCGTCGAAACTTCGATCTAGTTTGAGTGAATCTTATATCAGAAGAGAAGATTCTCAAGCATAAACAAACTAGGTGCAATCAAAGTTCAACAACCGTTAGTCAATCAAATCAATCGAAAACTAATAATAAACCGCAATTATCAAGTTTCCCACCAATGGTACTAATAGAGCTTCTCAATCCCAAAGAAGTCTTTAAACCGAGCGGTCGTAAGAGATTTCGCCTAATTAGGTTACTTTCCTTTCCGAATAGGTGGCTCTACCAATAACAACACAACTAGGTAGTTTTGCTGGCTCTGAGGATTAGTTTGCTAGAAATGTAAACTTTGATATTTATAGACCAAGGAAGTTTGGACACCAAGGAATTTCCAAAACCGAAAATATTCTCAAGATATGCAATATATTCCAAATTCGATTTCCATAATTCCTGGAAATGCTTTGTCCAAACATTGACCGAAAATCTCTTAGAAAATCTCCAATTAGTAAATGCACATTACCAATTTTCATTTTCCAATAATAAAATTAAAAACCTTAATTAAAAGATTTTCAACTTATTTTTCGATCCGGGATTTTCCTTTAGCTATTAAGGAATATCTTTGAACAACAAAAGATAAGCGTTACTGCACATGTTCAAAGTATGTCGACATCTTTAATTTGTAAGTCCTTTTCCATACTTACAATCTTGAAACCGATTTTCCACACTTCCAAACGAGTTTAGAATTGGTTCATCTGACTTTCAAGAACTATGTGATTGATTAAGAACACTCAATCCCAAATCATGGGTTTCACGGTTCTACCAAAACAAGTTTCGGTTCTACCTCCATGTGAGTACTGTGCATAGTCACACTAGCTTTCCAAAAATTCGGTTGACTAGGTACTAGGATCGGTTCCCCACATACTTATGGTAACTACTTATATTTGCTGCACATGTCCATATGATCGGTTCTCCTTTCACTAAAAACTTGTTGCACATGTTCAGAGGATTGGTTCCCTCATCTACTAAAAACCTGTTGCACCTCTTACAAGGATCGATTCCCCTCTTGTGATCGGTTGAACCTCTTCATAGGATTGGTTCCCCTTTGCCTGGAGTTGGTCATACCAATAACACTAAATCGATCATACCATCTCAGGTGATTACTTAAGATCGGTTTCACTAATAAAAGTCATACCAATACAAAAGTCAGGCCTTGTGAATAGTTTTACCAAGAACATAAACAAGTTATAAGCAGTTATACTAATCACACATATTGGTAGTTCAAAAGATATGCAATGAATAACAATACCAATAAGCCTAGTGATTTCCCTTTCGATTCACGAAACAAGTTCATGAATTTACTTCCTTTAAACTAATGTAAAACATTGTTTCCTAGGATGAAATCTTCACCTCATACCCATACATAATCACAATAACATTCAAACGATTATGTCTATGTCTTATATACGAAGTTCAAAAGATAAGCGTTATACTTCGTATTGTATTCCTTAATACTACGTCTAACTAGAGTGTAATCATTCATGCTTCGCAGTTATGTTTTCAATATGCACGACTTGAAAGATACGTTAGGGAATGAAACAGTTCAAGTCAAATATCACTAACCTCAAGTGGAAGGATGATGTTGTCGTTGTAGCTCCTTACTTCTTCACTTCTTCAAGTCTTCGCAATACTTGTAATGTCTCATATCCTAATACTTTCAAGCTAACCTATACGAAGTTGACTCTAGTACATAATCAAGCGACTCTTTAAATGAGTTTTGGTTCACTAAAATATGACAACCAAACATGACATATCAACGCTTGGTGGGTTCAACCGATCTATGCTCTAACAATCTCCCCCTTTGTCAATTTTAGTGACAAAACTCTTACATCATATGGATAAACAAATTACAATAATTCATTTCACATACGCTTGATTCCCAAATTCAACAGCACAATAACATGTATACATTCAATCCATAAATGCCGATGTTGAAATTATAATAACAAAGCTAATACTCCCCATAAAGGTAAAATAGGTAGATTTTATCAATCCGCACGTCTTTGTTATTCCTTTGTAGTCCATATAACTACCAGTATCATATGATATGCTACTCCCCTTTAGTCTATGCTTTACTCTTTCGTTAGATAAACGTTTAAGCACCAATGTCCTTTCCCTTAGTGATACCAATCAATATAAATCAATACCAGTATCACTTGTTTACTCAATATATTTCTCCCCCTTTTTGTCATAAAATGACAAAGGTACGAGCAAATAAAGGACAAACCGAAAGGATCTTACAAATCTCAAAATACACTTCAATGCGAAAGTTAGTAATTTTATTTTTCATATAATTAGTATTGTTATTTCTAAAGGGATTGGTGCCCAGCTTGTTGCTCGGTTACCAACTAACTCTCTTGTATTTGAGAATGATGATGATTAAATAAATATATATAATCCAAAAAAATAATAAAAAAAAAATATATGAATTAGTTCATAACTGTGTTTGATTAGTTCAAAAAAAAAATATAGACTTGCAAACCTATAAGAGTTAAGCACGAGGGTTCCACACACCATTTTTGATAACCAATATCAAAACCGAAACTACAAAGTAATTTTGTTTTGATATGTTACCAAGGAAACAATTGCCCATAGAAATTTTCCCTAATAGTTTAGCAAACCAAAAATCGACTAAGCACCTTAGTTCCTTTGCTAAACCGATTGTACAAATACAATCGCTTGTTCGATAAGACCAAAATAAAGATAACTCTATTTTTCTCACCAGGTTATAATTATCCATATAACTTAGACCTTTAACTTTTAAACAAGACAAGTACTAGGTTAGTTAACTAGCATTCATTGTTAAGGCATTCGATTAGACTTGAATAACCGAAACCTCCACTTTGATAAGTCTAACTAAGATCATAATTAACTTAGTTTCTCTTATCCGGAATCGAATTGGACTAAACAATTCATCCCGTAAACCTTTTCTTTCGTTAAGCCATAAACAATTCATACAAACCAAATAAATCAACTTGCATAATTATTCACCTCAACCGGAAGCAATTGAAACAACATAGACATTAAAGCACTGCAATTGCACCGAAATTTTGTAAGCCTAAACGATTGATACCAAACTATACAACAAGATAACAATAGTTTTTCTTAACCGGAACAATTGAATCACACACACATCCATACACAAATAATGGAATAAAACATCAATTGTACCGAAATTTTGTTAAGCAAAAGCAATAAATATATGCAATAAACTCATGCTTTTCTTAAACAGGAAAACGATTAACTAATAAAGTCGTTACCTCAAATTTCGCATCCTCTTCTCCAATATGTTTGCATCATCTTCCAGGGAGAATTGATATCGAAATATCATTATGCTGTCATCCTTATGCAAAACAAAAGAATAAAAACAACCAACCTTTACCAAAGAAAGGTTGAAAACCGGTTTTAACTATTGCAAGAAAAAGTTGAAACCACGAAACACATATGCTTTTATGCTAAACCAAACGATTCAACATATTGTGACTTTTTCACATATTGTTTCAATCGGAACCCCTCATGATCCTTTGATAAAGCCTACCAACATGGGCTAGAACTTAATCCTGCTAAACCAAAAAGTCACCCAAACCATAAGGGTTCACAACATATGAGATCGAATATCAAGGTTGGAAAACCGAAATCAAACATCCCATATACATACATAGCAATAAGACAAAGCATTCAAGCACAGGCTATGTAAACATAAACTATCACAAGAAAAATTATAAATCAAATAATTTTATTCATAATAAGATAGTTTTATTCATAATAGACTTTATTGAAAAATCAAAAACTAATGTCTATTTTCCTGGATTAAGTATTACAGCATATAACTTAATCTCTAGTGGTGCTCTTGTTGTACACTGAGGTTTCTTCAGTGTTCAAACTTTTGAAGCATGTCTCAAGAGACTTGTCTGCAACCACTTCTTGTTTTTCAAGTTCTTCAATTAGAACCTTGAGTTCAGCAAGAACTCCTCTTGTTCCTTCAATCTTTTCTTTTACCCAATCTTGATGTCGAACAGTCATAACGAGATTGGTTTCCAGTTCTTCAAAACCTTGGATATAGTGAGTCATACTATCAGAACGAATCCACTTGGTTTTGGTTGGATCTTGTAGGTTGTAAGCCAACAGACATGACTCATCTTATGATCCAACTAAACTATCAGAATCATAATCGGACATGATATTTGATATGTTTTTCTTCTTCCTCTCTGTATTGATTCCTTGACAATCTTTAACCTTTTGAACTTCCTCCTTATTATCCTTTGAGATACTGCGAGTTATTGGAGGCATGCTCGGTTATATATATATATATATATATATATATATATAAAGGATTGATCAGGGTATCAGAATACATGCAAGAAATAGTTTCCATTTAATAAGAGACAACTTTAAGACCGAAAGATATCAGGAGAATCCGAAAATATTAAAGAATATATTTCGTTTCCTTTGTCCGAACTTCTCAAGCTGGAAGGTTTATTAAAATTAGAAAATTTTAAATAAAACCTGTTTTTGGAAGATCACGTTAATCATGAACATTTTTCAGAAAACCATGGATTCGCAGCTATCCATAAAGTGTCACAACTTTTCTGATAAACAACTACACAAACAAATGTGCTCCAGTTTTATTATGCCTTTCCCATCCATGAATAAGAGCACGAAAAAGGATGAGAGTGCACAATTTTGATACAACTAAGTTGCATCGGAGTAAGCTTTTTCTAGCTTATAGTGAGTATGAGAAACATAGTTCATGTGTCTCTTAGGGAATTTCTGCCCAAAATATTTTCTCCCAAGATGATGATCTTTTCTAACTCTAGAGATATGATCATGTGGAGAAACTGTACTGACATGAGAATTCTCATAGATAGATAAATCTCTATTAATTCTTTCAATGAGATTTTCATATGATTTTCTCATTCTAAGGACTTCCTTATGATCCACATCAGTGTGATTATCTGAAATAATTATCGGAAATTCCTGATTGTTTCTTTTGGTAGAGATTCTCTCTTTCCCTTTCTTCTAGAGTTGTTCTTCACCAAAACAAGAATTGTTTCTATATGGGTGAGGAGGAACCTTTTTCCAGAAGCGATTATCAACTCTTTCCTCTGATTCTTTTGAGTTGATCTTATCGGGTAGTGGTATAATCTGTCTTTCTACTGAGGAATGATCTTTCAGTTTTTAAGACAAGAAACTTCTTTCAATATTTTTACCACAAAGATGTTGAAGAAGTATAAGTTTCCTGTCAAGTGACTGAAAGTTGTATTCCTTAAGATCACAAACACGGAATCGGTTCAAAGTTTCCTTTGCACAAGATTTCGTCTGATCATCAGTAGATCTAGAAGATGGTTTCTCATCCTCTTTTGACTTGATGTAGTTAGGCAAACTACCATTATCTTGATCTGTTTCAGACGTGACTAAACCGGTTTTATCACAATCTGTAAAAGTCGAGCAAGGATTTTTAGTTTCCTCATTATCAAAATAAATCACAACAGCATCATTAGTCAGAGTCATAGGACGTGTCTCTTTATCTAAACTAAGAGATTTACCAAGAGCTTCTAGTTTGACAGTGATATCCATATTCTCTTTGGCCAGACTATTCAGTTGAATATTTTTATTTTTGATCTCCTTTTTAAGAAGATTTGACTCTGTCTTTAATATCAGCACTTTAGAAGACAAAGATTTTATAGGCTTTAGGAGTTTTATCAACTCTTTATCAGCATCTTCTCTTTCATCAGAGATAGACATAGATGTTTTCGCAACCCATGGATCATGAGTCAACGAAGTAGTAACATCTTCAACTTTTGAGTATTCATACTCTTGCATAACGTTAACTGAATCAGACATGGATTCAATTTCTTATAGGTTGGATCGCACCAAACACAGATTGTTAGATCTTTTCGTGTTTGCCTGCTCTGATACCAATTGAAAAGACGAGGGTACCCAAATATACCTCAATCTAAAACTTTTCCACCTATAAGTCCTTTCTCCGAAAGTGATTGTCTATGGACTGAGTCGAGACAATACAACTAATCGGTTCACACTTTGTGTGATCGTCTATGGATACGAGATCGAGACAATACAACAACGAAGTATGTTTACTTGATAAGAGGTTCGGACTTAACCAAACACAATATGATTACTATCAAGTAAATAGGAATTAACGTTTATGTATTTTACTTCTAATTATAATAAAAACAATTATAATTGCGGAAATAGAAAAGTAAAAGACACATCAAGATTTTGTTAACGAGGAAACCGCAAATGCAGAAAAACCCCGGGACCTTGTCCATAATTAAATACTCTCAGGATTAAGCCGCTATACAAAATCAAACCAACTTCGTATAGTTGAGACCAAGAAACTAAACATATAGTTCACCTAGTTTCGTCTGTATTCCCACGCCTCCAACTTGTAATAAGTCACATACTTGGAACAATTCCTTTGGTTCGTATTCCAAACAGTAAAGGAACAACAAATCTGTTTGGTATCAACTCTTTTCAACCAAGTAATGTGAGTTCGACAAAAGGCTCTTCCGTTTATCTCAATAAACTCCTTTGTCATGTCCTTAGATATATCTACTAACAATTACCGAAGTAATCGTCTAGATTTTGCAATCAATACTTTGAATCACAAAGAAACGTATTGATACCGATCTACTCAACTAATCAATCCAATCTACCACAAGGATAAACTGATTATAGTTGGATCCTCTTTAACCGAAACAAGTATTGTGCACACCAAAGATTATGAACCCAAATCAGAAATCTTCAAAGTCTTCTTTGTCTTCAAATCTTCTTAGATCTTCAATAAACACCGTACACAATCAACTTGAATCTCTTGTGATCAATCACGCACAGAACGGAGTCCGTTGACAATGGATTATCACAAGACGTCTTTAGATTTACAAACAGTCTAAAGATCCCCGTCGAGACTTCGATCTAATTTGAGTGAATCTTATATCAGAAGAGAAGATTCTCAAGCATAAACAATAGATGCAATCAAAGTTCAACAACCGTTAGTCAATCAAATCAATCGAAAACTAATAATAAACCGCAATTATCTAGTTTCCCACCAACGGTACTAATAGAGCTTCTCAATCCCAAAGAAGTCTTTAAACCGAGCGGCCGTAAGAGATTTCGCCTAATTAGGTTACTTTCCTTTCCGAATAGGCGGCTCCACCAGTAACAACACAACTAGGTAGTTTTGTCGGCTCTGAGGATTAGTTTGCTAGAAATGCAAACTTTGATATTTATAGACCAAGGAAGTTATGACACCAAGGAATTTCCAAAACCGAAAATTTTCTCAAGATATGCACTATATTCCAGATTCGGTTTCCATAATTCCCGGAAATGCTTTGTCCAAACATTAACCAAAAATCTCTTAGAAAATCTCCAATTAGTAAATGCAAATTACCAATTTTCATTTTCCGAAAATAAAATTAAAAACCTAAATTAAAAGATTCTCAACTTATTTTTCGATCCGGGATTTTCCTTTAGCTATTAAGGAATATCTTTGAACAATAAAAGATAAGCGTTACTGCACATGTTCAAAGTATGTCGACATACTTACAATCTTGAAACCGATTTGCCACACTTCCAAACGAGTTTAGAATTGGTTCATCTGACTTTCAAGAACTATGTGATTGATTAAGAACACTCAATCACAAATTATGGGTTTCACGGTTCTACCAAAACAAGTTTCGGTTCTACCTCAATGTGAGTATTGTGCATAGTCACACTATCTTTCCAAAAATTCGGTTGACTAGGTACTAGGATCGGTTCCCCACATATTTATGGTAACTACTTGTATTTGCTGCACATGACCATAGGATCGGTTCCCCTTTTACTAAAAACTTGTTGCACATGTTCATAGGATCGGTTCCCCCATCTACTAAAAACGTGTTGCACCTCTTACAAGGATCGATTCCCCTTTTGTGATCGGTTGCACCTTTTCATAGGATCGGTTCCCCTTTGCCTAGAGTTGGTCATACCAATAACACTAAATCGATCATACCATCTCAGGTGATTACTTAAGATCAGTTTCACTAATAAAAGCCATACCAATACAAAAGTCAGGCCTTGTGAATAGTTTTACCAAGAACATAAACAATTCATGAGCTGTTATACTAATCACACATATTGGTAGTTTAAAAGATATGCAATGAACAATACCAATAAGCCTAGTGATTTCCCTTTCGATTCACGAAACAAGTTCATGAATTTACTTCCTTTAAACTAATGTAAAACATTGTTTCCTAGGATGAAATCTTCACCTCATACTCATACATAATCACAATAGCATTCAAACGATTATGTCGATGTCTTATATACGAAGTTCAAAATATAAGTGTTATACTTCGTATTGTATTCCTTAATACTACGTCTAACTAGAGTGTAATCATTCATGCTTCGCAGTTATGTTTTCAATATGCACGACTTGAAAGATACGTTAGGGAATGAAACAGTTCAAGTCAAATATCACTAACCTCAAGTGGAAGGATGATGTTGTCATTGTAGCTCCTTACTTCTTCACTTCTTCAAGTCTTCGCAATACTTGTAATGTCTCATATCCTAATACTTTCAAGCTAAGCTATACGAAGTTGACTCTAGTACATAATCAAGCGACTCTTTAAATGCGTTTTGGTTCACTAAAATATGACAACCAAACTTGACATACCAACGCTTGGTGAGTTCAACCGAGCTATGCTCTGACAATAGGAACATAGGTCTTTTAGTCTGCTCTTGGTGGGGTTCTTGCTAGTTATTCTTCGAGCTTATCTGTGTTGTATTTGTCTGTGCTGTCTGTGATCTTTGAGTCTGCTTGTCTTGTATTTGTACCCTGGTGATGTTATCAATAAACCTTTATATTTCGTCAACAACAAAATAAACAAAAAAAAATACACAAAATGAAGTCTTTACAATTAATTCATATTATACATCTTTTTTTAGACTGTACACCACCAATAAGTAACTTAAATTTGGTGTCAACGGGTTTTACAACAAATAGGGAATCATATTTGGGATTGTTAGAGCACTGCTCGATCGAAATCGCATGCGTTGCTATCTCAAGCATGTTTGTCAATGTAAGTGATCAAAACTATAAGTCTTGATTTCTAGCCTATTTATAGATGTCTCGGACTAGGACATAGATTGTGTAGTTGAGCTTAGACTTCACGGCGTTCATCATTTGAAGACGAAGAACTACTAAGGGGAGCTTGTGAAACTTCATCGAAAAAAGGTATGTGGAGACTGAAACTCATCTATCACTTGGAAAGTCTATTTCTACTCTATCTCCTATATTGAGACATAAGTCGTATTACGATATAGTCTTCTATATACACATTTGAGATTTAGAGCTCAGTTTATCTCACTTACATATTTCTTGAAATATGTGTTGGCAAGCTTTCGCTTCGACCAAGTTCATCTTATATCATGTGAAAATTGCCGAGTAACATCTTACATGGTTTGTGATACAATCATTTGGTGTAGTCTTGGAATGTTTCGTTATGATCATTTCAATATCTTGAAAATTACTTTGATGCTAATAATGTGTGAAAACGGCTATTTTCATCCTCTAAGAAAGTTTCAATGATTGAAATAAGAGTTTAGAACACTTAACCATTATTGGATATGTCATGTTGTGCACTCTTGCACATATGTAATCCATGTCCGGGAACCATAGAATGCGCACCCGTTTGCGTACCTGTTGGTTTGAGAAATCCGGGAACCTAAGTATGCGTACACGTTTGCGTGCATCGGCGTACATGTGTTCATGTCCGAGAATTTCTGCCGGGATTGAAAGTTCGCGTACCCGTTTGCGTACTGGCGAAACCCAATCTTGGTCCGGGTATTTCAAGTATGCGTACACGTTTGCATACTTGAAGGTTAAAGTTCTAAAATCGGTTATGAACATGAACATAAATATTTATATAATAAGGAATGAAATCTTTGCAAACCGTGGCTATAATGTTCATGCTTGATTCAAGTGAATCAAACCGATTTTGCTTCAATTGTGTTCTTGTATAATTCTATGAGAATATAGCAATTGAACAACTCTTTAACTAGTTTCATTTGAGTCAATTGAACTAGTTATGGTTAAGATGAATAAGGTTGATATGAGAGTAATCATATGGCTAACATTGGTTAACTATTTGTGAGCCAACATGGTGTACACGTTTGGGTATGGTTACATAAACCTAAATGAGGGTACATTTCATTTGTGTGTAACAATCTAAGTTCGATCTAACGGTTGAAAGATATTAGCTTGGTTGAATCAGGTTTTTCATCTAACTGTGAATATTGAATGCTTTGTTACCAAGGTAACTTGGATTGCAAACCCTGATTTGAAAACTATATAAAGGAGAACTCTAGCAACTGGGAAATCTAATCCCCACACCTCCTGAGTGTTACCAGTTACATAAACTAGAGTCGATTCTCCTTTAACCTTAGGTTTCTTCGAGACCCTGTAGGTTAACGAGTTCAAAGACTTCATTGGGATTTTGAAGCCAGACCCAACTATTCTCTTCGTAGTTGGGTGTTCTGATCTTGCCCGATTCTATTGTATTGTGTACAATTGAAATAATTGACTCGAGATTAATTTCTCTGAAAGGCAAGATAAAAGTAATCACAAACATCTTCGTCTCATCGTTTGTGATTCCACAATATCTTGTTTCACTAGTCGATTAAGATTATTGTGAGGTGATTGATAATACTAGGTTGTTCTTCGTGAATATAAGTCCGGAGTATCAATTGGTTCCTGCACCTTGATTTATCAAAAGACGGAACAAAAACTCTTGGGTATTTCTGTGTGAGACAGATTTATTCAATCTATAGACTTTTCTGTGTGAGACAGATTTGTTTATCAAGTCTTCGACTTTGGGTCGTAGCAACTCTTGGTTGTGGGTGATATCAACTAAGGGAATCAAGTGTGTAGTATCCTGCTGGGATCAGAGATGTAAGGAACAAAACTGTACCTTGAATCAGTGTGAGATTAATTAGGGTTCAACTACAGTCCAATTCGAAGTTAATTGGTAGTAGTCTAGAGTCTGTAGCGGCTTAATACAGTGTAATGTTCAAACTGGACTAGGTCCTGGGGTTTTTATGCATTTGCGGTTTTCCTCGTTAACAAAATTCTGGTGTCTGTGTTATTTCTTTTCCGCATTATATTTTGTTATATAATTGAAATATCAAAGGTTGTGCGTTAAGATCAATCAATAAGAATATCCGACCTTGGCTGTTGATTAAATTGATTATATTCAATCGGGCTCGCAGATTTCTGTTTATTGATTGCAAATTGAATTAAGAGTTAGAGATATTAAACTCTTTGATATACTTTACTCTAGATTGAGTCTGACTGTCAAGTTGATTCTCTAGAAAGTATATTGGAGTAAGTCCTCTCAGATTGCCAAACGAATTGTTGGGTGTGATTGTTAGACCCCGCATTTTCAGGGATAATAATGCAACCCGAGACTACTTGACATGTAATTACTTGTTTATTCGCCATACTTCGTTTTACCAAATAAAGTGTTTTTACTTAAAGATTAAATGGTTTTCTGCTTTCCAATTTCTGCATCAATTCAACAAATAAGGAGGAGGGTAAGTTAAGACCAGTGTATGCATTTCAATGGAGACACTTTGCTGCTAGGTTGGCTAACGTTCAATTCTGGATAATGCACAATATTACATCTATGGATTTTTTCTGTTAGTTTTCAACGGTTGATTATCAAAGTGGTAAATATTGGTGTTATATGTTTCTAATTGTGATCATTTCTGGTAGGAATATGGAGTTTACTAAGACGAACATATCATTACAATATTAACTTCAAATACATCGTCCTTTAGAGTACAAATTTTATAAATTAGTGTTCACTGTTAAGAGATGCCTGACCTCCTAATGCAGAACGGAAGCGTGAATAAAGAATTTTGATAGTAAAGTAGGAAAATAGTTGAGAAATCTCAATATTGGTTTATAATAATGTTGTATATTGTACATAGGACTTGTCTTATATTTAAATAACTCTAAGACTCAAACTTGGAAAATAAGAAATCCCTAAAATAAATAAAGTTCTAGAATTAAATAACTTCTAAAAATAAGTAATTCTAAAAATAAGAAATACTATTCTAAATTAATTAAACTCTAAAAATAATAAGAAAAATACTAATCCTAAATCTAACGGATGTCCTATATCAGGCCTGCCATCTTGAAAAGAATTCGTCTCGAATTAACAAAGTACCGAAGAACATGTGCTACATCAGGCCCCCACTGGAGCTGCTAAATTCAAGGGTAAAACTCTTTACTAGCTGACCTTAACCTTTTCCTTTTTGTTTTAATGCAAAACTAACATTAACTATTTGAACCGGGTAATTAAGATTATGCGTTCTGCACAATAGGAGCCAGTGTGAGTGACTAATGTACAAAACTTCCGGTGAGGGTAAATAAATAATTGAATTTCAAAATATCAGCTGATTGATTCATGAGTTCTTTTGAAAAGTATTTAAAAATTGTCGCCCTAAAAGAGAAAGGAACTATGACCAACACTCATACTGATCTTACTTTGCAAGTCTTTCTCCTTAACCTAATTAAAGCGTAAAATTCACTATTCAATATCTAATTAACAATGCCAAGACCATCGCAGAATATGTTAAGCTCTTAATTGTTTATACAGATACACATTAAATAAAGATAACTTAATGGTCAATCGAAATTTGTAAAATATTAATATCGCTTAGACAAATTGTTAAAAGTTGTGGATAATAAAAGTTCTTCTAAAAAGGATTAGGCTTTTTCCGTCAAAGCCAATAAAATTAAAATAGTGTTAGGAAACAGAATAAAAAGTGAAATGAAGTGGGAGTGGACGTGAATTGTGACATTTCCAAGTCTGACGTAGAGAACCACCTTCTGCAAATACCCACCTATCAGACCTTACCATAGCGTAATTGGCTAAGATAGCCTAACTTTCGGAAAAGATTATCACAAAAATTATACAGTTAATTAAAGATTAATGGATTGTCAAACAAATTTCGTCATGGAACTACGGAAGCTTTCTTTATCCGTGAAATTAGCTACGGAAGAAGAGGTGCATGTCACAAAAGTTTTACACTGCAACGGCATTAGCAGCGATAATTATGCTCGATAACCTTTTGCAACCATGCTTATAAGGGTGCTAGAACGCTACACCTATTACTTCCCACAAAATAATCAAGATCCGTGGAGACAAAAAAGGCCTTTAACACAGTGAATGATCATATACAATAAACTCATACTGCATCAAATGAGAATTCAGCTTTCTTAATTATGTTCTATGTTCTCCGTCAGCAAGATGATTTAAAAAGATCTCTCATACTGCCCTAAAGGATTATAAACTGCATGATCTTAGATTGCCCAACAATGTGGGACATTAATAATCTCAACGCTGAATAAAAATGTGGTCAAATGACTCGACACAAATAACCTGCTCTGATACCATATTAGAATATGGGCATCCAACTCAAAACCAATTGGCAATGAGTGGAGAGGCCCTAAGGAATTATAAACCGCAGGATCTTAGATAACCCAACAATGTGGGACTAATAATCTCAACAAGATCATAGCCGGAGAACAAAGAGATTCATATGTATATAAGAGTTCTTAGCGTATATAAACACCTGTTAGTTTGTAGGATTTATATTTGAAGGAGAGGCCAAGGATTTGCTAAAGAATAAAGATGAAAAGATCAATTGGGTTGGTGGTACTCATGACGAGCTCAAAATTGTTAAACTACTACTTGAGAGAGTATGAAGAGAGCGAATTCCGTGAGAGACAAGGAATGTTGTGGATGTTACAACTATGGTTGTTGCTGCAACAGCTATTTGCCTCATTTTTTCCTACAGCCATTGGAAAGTTTGCAACATTTAAAGTCTGTTATATATCGTGCAAAAATAAACTTGCAGGGAGAGAACCGAGTTGCTTTTGTTTCATCTTTTTTTCTTTTCTTGGTTACTCTCTTCTATCTCTAAGGTTACTTGTGCATTCACTTGTTATTTCGCCAATATATCTTCTGTTTTGGGTCGATAACAAGTTTCTTGGACTGTGTGCCAAGATCGGCGAGGAGGGATTAAAGAATTCCAAAATGCTCTGAAACGACATTTCAAAGTGCCGTGAGTTTGAAGGTATTCAAACTCCCCTTCGAGAGCTATAATTCCCCATCTTCGCTAGCTAAGTCTCAAAATTACCTCACAATAACACTGATAGGATGAACTCGATGTTGATGGTATATGCCGAACTTTTGTAGCATAAACGTGGCCAAAACCTTTGGAAATAACCCACCCATCATCCATAGTAACAAGAGAATGAAAATAAAAACACCAAAACGGTTTTGTGAGTTGATCACGAGTCTTCTTAAGTTCTTAGAGCAACCGCAGTGGGCGACCAAGACCAAGACTTTGGGAAGAGATAGAGACGTAGTGGGACGGGAAACACAATTCTCACACTACATAGTCCTCTTATGCTGACAGTTGATGATGATGCAAAGAGCCGAGCATAGAATAAAAGAATAATACCAGGTGGATGTAGTAGTTGCAGGTGGAAATTCATAAGTCTAAAACAGTAGCTCCAAAAGGTACAGTTGGGTGATGCAGAATTGTCACGCATTAGCTACAGCTGCAAAACAGAACACCAACTGAAGAAAACTAATTGTACCACCATTTTGATGCAGAGTCGGTGGAACATGTCACCATGAAGAAGGAATGTAGCAGCTAGTGGATTGGGAAAAATAGCAAACTCCAGTAGAAATAGTTCCTTGCAGTGTAATAAGGCCATCATGAGTTGCATAAGAATAGGCACAACAGTAGTATGCAAGACAGAGGCTCCAAAGTGGAATTAAAACTTGCTGACCATGAGAAAACAACTGAAGAATAGCAGCACCATTTTACTCACAAACACATCACAGTAAGGAACAACAGGTAACCAAAACTGTGTGCATAAACTAGTAGGTGATAAACAAAACACAGTCTGGAGAAGAACCACATAAGAAATCCTTGTAATAGCAGGTGAATAGTCTTAATAGACTGGTAACACACCAAACCAGCTTACGCTTGTAACCAATATAAACATTTTGGAATGTGACTTGTGTACCAGCCTTGTACAATGCGATGCAATAACTCACGAGACTCTGCAACTATTGAGCCTCTTGAAACACCATTATTAGCAAGCAAAGAAATATTGAAAGCAACAAACCAAAGCTGAAGCAGTTTATTGAAAGCACTTATTAAAGTACCCATATTATTCACCAACAGAAAAGTAAAGATAACTAAACCAGGCTACATTCAGAATTGAATGTAAACTCAACAAAGAGAACTCCGATATCTGATGCAGTACCAAACCAATTCCAAATCCACTCCTCACTTTCAGCTCCATCATTGAAACACGCAAGATTTTCAACACAACGCAAGTGAGGACTGTATTGAAGTAAGGATTGAGGTATGAGAATGAATATGAGCGATTTAAGCACTAGATTTGTGCAGCAAAACTTCACCAACAATAATCTCAACCTTCTACTGAATCTATTTAGTGGAACAACTTTAAGTCGTCATCTAACCATCAAATTTGTGCGCACTCACACATGCTCCGGACTAAATAGCAACAGAATCAAGAACAAAGAAAATCTTGATTAAAAAATTAGATGAAACAACTAATTATGATGAAGAAACAAATTATGACGAGGAATTGAACGTTGTTGAGGTAGTGAATCATAAATCGAACACATAAAATCGATCTAAAGTAATCAAAAGATCAAATTCGAGATTACCAACTTTGACCTAGTTTTCCCGATTTAAGAAGAAAACCAAATTCTAGATCCGAGAAGTATGCTTGATTCAATTTGAAGACGTAGCAGAAGCACCAAAGATCAAATCTCACTCAACACCAATAACCACCAAGAATAAATCTTCATCCAACTCCATGAATCTTCCGACAAAACTCCTTTAACAACCAAGACGTAGTCAATTGTTGCTTGAGATGCGTAAAAGAAACATCAAAATCGAGCAAATTTGTCTTTTAAGAGGTAAACTCGGATCAAATTTCATCACAGAGATCAATTTCCGATGACAACTACCAAAAGAGAGAAGAGGAAGACAAAGAAGAGGAAAGATGAGTTAAAGAATTTAGGGTTGAATCGGCGGAGATAGGATCGATACCCTCGTAAATTCATGATTTCTCGAGTCCGATACCATACTAGATTCATTAGGAATCTACATTGCATTTGGTTTGATAATCAATTGATTAATAGAAGAAGATTAGATTGGTTTACGGTGATGTATTACACCGCTTTATACTTCTCTCGACCTCGCCACCTCACACGTGCGACTCTCACATAACTCGCATACTCACATTTCATAAAACACAATTCTCACACTACATAGTCCTCTTATGCTATTAGGACGGACTAAAGATCAAATACCAGACTATACCAAATTTCCAGACTAAATTTGGTCGGCGACCAAAGACCAAACCCAAATTTTAGTCGAGCGTTGATATAGTGTTTGCCTCACACCAGGCGTTGATATAGTATTCGCCCCACACCAGGCGGACGTAAAGTCCACGCCCCACAGTAGGCGTGGTTTATACCCCGCCCCATATATTTTTTTTTAATTTATTGTGGGGCGTGGTTTATACCTCCACCCCACTAACTTTTTTAATTCTTTTGAATGGGGCCAGGTTAATACCTCCGCCCCATTGTTTTTTTTTTTTTTTTAAATTCTTTTTTTTCGAAATCTCCCCCATTCCAAAGAACGTATAATCCACGCCCTACGCCCACCAAATTTAGTCTTCCACCCGTAGCGTCACACACCAGACTAAACCCAAATTTTGGTCTTTTTTTCCCTCTTTGGTCTTTGGTTATACTCGCACCACTGCAGTCGCTCTTAGGGACCCATGCACAAAATAAGTACTGCACTATAGACGGGAGTAATAATACTGAACATTAAATAGAAACAATATTTTAGGTGATGCATAGTCTGCCCAATCTAAGGTGCTAGGAAGCTTGGATGTCCTGTCCGAGCAACTGGTGCTACGGATGATAGTCAATTGGAGTCGAACAAAGATTACCAGGAAATATCTGCTTTGGGTCAAAGTGAAGCACAAACATCAAAAGAAACAAACTGATTCAGTACCACTAAATTAGTAGTCATTTAATTGGGAAGCAAGTTACAACCTATAGTACTCCAATGAACCAGCTGGGTAGTCAACCCCTGCATTATCAAAAGTTGTTATCTTTTCTTGCAAAGACTAGCTAGTGGTCTAGTGCATTAAAACCCACAAAGCAAACTATTTTCTGTGTACGTTGTTAGAACAGAACATGATCTGGCTAAGGGGAAACTGAATGGCCAGAATACCTGTTTTTCTCGTTCAATGCAAAAGGTTAATTATATAATTCTTAAACATACTAGCCCTTACACCAACCCAATATTTCTTTAGTTTAGTCCTTGCTAAAAGATTTCCTAACCCTAAATATCATTCTTCAACACCATTCATGCTAGCTCCTTTCTCCAATTCAATTATTGCCCACCACCTTAGTGGAATACGCATGTTGCATATTCTATTGTCTCCTCCCACAATAACTAAAAACCCCATCTCTCTTTATACATGATATGATATGACTCAGCTTCACTATGTTGGCGATGACATGCTTATAAGATTACTGGTACGTAGGGACATATAATGGTTGTGTGGACCTATGTTAAATAAGCACGTAAAGAAAACCAGTAGCTCCCTATATATGTTGCAGATACAACCATTTCCAACCGATAACTCCTTAAGTAGCTAGCCCTCGAAACAAACTAATACATCCCTTTAAAGCAGTCTCTCACTGTCTAACAAAGATGGCACAAGAAGGTTCTGAAGGTTCAGTTGCGAATTCATCCTCAACATCAAACTTTTGGGACCTCCAAACAAATTCTCTCTCAAATTCATGGACTAATGTAATACCAACATGGCACCCACCAAATAATAATCGAAACTCAAACTCTTCATGTGAAGAGGAAATTTCCATTTCAAATTCTTTTACCAACACTTCTAATCACTCCGGCTTAAGCGACGATAATTCTTCTCATCATCAACTTGTCAGACCCCCGTCTTCCAATGAACTTACAGGTGAACCAACGTCTGAGAATCATCTATGGAGCCATGTTTTATTGTAAGTTCATTTCTTACTTTTTTTTTTTTTTTTTTTGATATACAGTAAGTACATCATTATTACATCATATATATATATATATATATATTTCTAGGAATAGTGGCTACTATTAATATTATGATGGTTCATGCCTCAACTTCTCCTGTGGAGAGAGGAAGATAATCCATGGCACTGAAGGATGGTTCTTAATTAACTTTTTTTTTTTTTTTTTGAACGATGTTCATTTTAATTAATTAATTAATCAAAACAAGGTATGAACAATTATTTTTTTATTCCAGTAATAGTTTCATATTATTAATCATGCAGTTATATAAAGTATAGAGAGCAAAACTGGGATTAAATTAACAGTAGGTTACTCTAAATGGGATTGTTGGTAGGTATGAAGATATAGTTTCACTGAAAATTCTTTAGGTCTATCAGACCTTTAAATTATAGATATAATTAGCATTAACCAAAAGATTGGTTGTTATACATTTTATTATAGGGCTAGATAAAAATATTCTTTTGATTTTATTTTTGCTTTTGTTTTGCTTATATAGAGGTGCTGGAAACAATGGAAATTTGCATAACAATCAAGATGTTGGAGAAAATTTTGTTGATGCACTATCATCGTCGAAAAACTTAACAACTCAAATGTTTGAACCAGCTTGTGATTACCTGAAAAAAATGGATAATAGTTGGGAATTAATTCCAAACTCAGCAACTTTTAACAATTTACAAAAGCATTTGAACAGTTTTAATGGAAGCTTAATGGAACACGAACGATTAAGTAACTTATCAAATTTGGTTAGCAATTGGTCCATTGCACTTCCTTTTCCTGAAGCTAATCGGAGGATTAGTACCCCATCAACAACAAGTCACGATGAGATTCTTATAAATTCAAATCATCACCCTCAAGAATACTCAGAGTCTCACGATTTTTCTAATCACTGTATGAAGCGAGATATATCAAATGCGTCATCGTCATGTGAAGTTACTGGAGGAATAAGGGGCACGAATAATAATTCAGCTGGGATTTTTCCATGCTATGGACAAGACGCGGATCAGACTTCATTTCTTGGATCATTTAAAACAAATAGTTTGCTTCAACACCAAATGGATAATACTCCAGTCTTAACCAGAGAGAATGTAAATAATAACAACAAATGTTATTATGGATCATCGAGACTCGAAGAACCATGGACCAATAATACTACAAAGAATTTATCGGATATTATTTCGTTTAATAGTTTCTTGAACAAGCCACTGATGGATATTCAGCCTTCCAAACATTGTTCCTCAAAAGCCTCAAATTCATCAGAAGCCAAGAAGCATGGACACGAAAATACTTCTTCGGTAAGATTCCAGTAACTGCATGCGACTATTTCACTCGGCTTTTGTCTATGACATTTATCTTCTAAGCATCTTTTTTTACGTAATAAAACAGTATAATTGATATACTCATGTAAACATGAAAGGCAAAAGGAAGTGGGAGAGGAGGTGGAAATTCAAGTGGTGAAGGAAAGAAGAAAAGATCTGAAGACCATTCAGCAACGGTATTTAAAAAGCCTAAGCAGGATAATTCTGCAGTTTCATCGTCTCTCAAGGTATATAGCAGTGGTAAAGTTTGATAAGTTTTTTTATTTGAAATCCTTTTTAAGGCTAGTATTAAAAACTACTTGGCTAGCTAGATATGGTAGATCTAAAATCTAGTAACAATTACCGCAGGTACAAGTTCCAAAAGTCAAGCTCGGAGATAGGATTACTGCACTTCAACAAATTGTATCGCCATTCGGAAAGGTAGAGTAAATTAGAAGAGCGAAATTTTAAAAATGAAAATAGTACCACAAATACGTGCATATCGATGACTCTCATATTGTATACAAAATTGCAGACCGATACTGCATCTGTGCTGCAAGAAGCGATTGGATACATTAAGTTTTTGCAAGAACAAGTTCAGGTAAAAAAAAAAACAATCGATGATTTTTAATTTTCCTAAATCATTTTATTGAAACTATGTCTATGTGTACAAATTGCATAGCTATATATAATTATAATCCTTCATAAAAACCATCATCACTGTCTAAATAGTAACACATCTGTTGAATTCTTTTTGTAGCTACTTAGCAACCCATACGTGAAACCGAACTCGAACAAGGTAAGATATACTGCAACGGCCTACCCTTATTGAATGTTTGCTGTTTTATAACTTTAAGTGGAATTATCAATTAACAATCTCTAATGCACTTGTAGGATCCATGGGGATTGTTAGAGAGGAAAGATCATGCTAATAATAGTAAAGGTGGCGTTGAAGTAAAACTTGATCTGATGAGTAGAGGGCTTTGTTTGGTACCAATATCTTGTACTCCCCAAGTTTACAGAGAAAACAGTGGCTCGGACTATTGGACACCTACGTATAGAGGAAGTTTGTACAGATAATGATCCTCTAGTATGAATGAACCCCACAACCACAAGTATCTCTCTTTGTCTTACATGATCTCCACTCTCGTCTCTCCCTGTATATGTAGACCAATGTAGTTAATATCGGATACCGGTTTGTCTCGGCCGAGGACCGGTACACTGGTACAACATTGTATCGGGGAGATTTCGGTTTCAAATATCGGTGCAATATCGGTTATATATTTATATCTATAATTTATAGTGTTTCACACAAAATTAGATAAGATAAAAATGCATCAATTTTAGAAAAACAAAACAAGTTCATTCAAAACATAAGATCCGCCCTATGAAGTTCAAATTGGAAAAGGGGAGCAACTTCATAACTTTAAAGTTCACTATCTAGAATGATAATTAAACAAGGACATTAAAATTTTAATCAAAATCATTTGATCCATCGTAAATATCAATATCTTCAGTAGCTCCATCATCTCCACCAAGTAGTCCATAATTAGTGTCGCACATCAAGTCATCGGTATCATATCCATCATATTCAGAGTCAGTTGGATAAGTAGATTTGCGTCGAGAGGTACAAGCACCTTTACCAACAACTGGCCTACTTTCTTCACCAACAATATCCTGCAAATTATCCAATGTAACATTATCGCCTTCTACAGCCAAGTCATCCAAATTCTGTAAAGCCAACCATTCATCATTGTCATCACGCTCATCCAGAAAAATAGGATCACGAGCTTTCGGATCATCATTATATTCACTGATTTCTTTGTATCGACGCTCCAATTTCTTGTTATATTGGATAAAGACACTATCATTCAATTTCTGTTGTTTTATGCGATTTCGCTTCTTTGAGTGCAACTGAAAGACGAAAGAATAATAAGTAAATATGCAATGACATACGAAAGATAATAGGTAAACTAAGTGTTTCATGCTTTGCTGCTTGTTGTGATAAGAAGACAAAGGTTTACAGGCATCTCATGTTCCTTGTTCAAACGAAAAAACAAAATAAGTGTAACCTTATTTGAAAGAATGTACAATTCAGTCAACAGAAAAGACAAGTAATACATGAACTTGTAAAAATGTAATTCAACAACAATATTACTAATCGGTGCAAGTAAGACTCAACAAGATTAGAATACTTACATTCGAAATGTGCTCCAGTTTCGCTCACACGGGGAAGGTAACAAGTAAGACTCAATACCTTGATTGCAAATTTTTGTAGGTTTGGGGCATCGATTCCTCCATATGTAATCCACCAATCATCTGTCATAAACACGGACAAAATAGTTATACAAATTCAAAGTTTACACAAACGTAATCAAACCTTCACTTACATAACAAAACAAACTTACGAGGTTGATCTTTATCTCTTCTTTTTTTTGCAAGTCTGAGTTCCCAAGATCCCGTAAGCATCACTATAGACTCTCAATTCAATTGTAGCTTTCTCAAGTTCATCTTCATTGGGAATAAGCCTTTGCATTCTTTGTATGAAGTCCCCTTTTGATTTCTCTCATGTACTTAGGATCATTATCCATTAAATGAGGAGGGATCTTGTAGAATATGGAAGGATTTAAATAATAAGCAAGACAAAGTGTAGAGCATGGTTGAAGTTACTCTTCCATCTTTTATCAAAGATATCATTAATTATAGCCCAAGTATTATCATCTTCACCAAATTCTTCTCGAGTTTGTCCCTTGCTATTTTCATTGCTTCATAAAAACAAGGCATTGTAGGTTTGCGCTCGATATCCACTAACCTTACAACCTTAACTAAAGGCTTTAGCACTCTACAAGAATAATCAACATCTTCCCAAAATGTACCGTTTGTAACAATTTTAAGTGCATTAATTCCCATATTTTCTTTTTGCAAACCTCATGTTCAACCACTTATCATTCACAAACATTATCTCGCAAATGAGTTTTATACTTTCTAAGACTTTCTAGTGTGTAGTACTCGAGTAGCAAATCTAGTCTTTGTAGACCTATGTAATTCTCCACCGATCATCTCCCTCATTAAGCTCAATACTTGAAAATGAGCATAAATATATGTAACGAGTCTCTTACCTAAAATGACGGCTGTCTTGATTCGTGGAAGCTTGTCACCAAGTGCTTCTAGCATCAACTGAACACAATGAGCACCACAAGGAGTCCAAAACATATTTGGGTATTCAAGCATTAAATCTTTCCCGCTTTTTAAAATTTGAACCATTATCTGTAATGAATCAACTATATGTTCTTCCCCAACATCAGTTAATTACCTCCTTTACAAGCCCACGATGAAATTAGCATCATTGGTTCTGTTTGACGCATCCACGACTTCAAAAACCTGCCCTTTCGGACAATTCACCAAAAGTTAATAAGATGTCGCTTTTTCCCATCCGCCACCATCAGACATGATAGAACATCCAAACCTCTTCCAATGATCCCTAAATGTATTAACAAATTTCTTCATTTCTTCTAACCGGTCCTTGAAAAGATTATTACGAATCGATGGTAAGATGGCGGGGCATAGCTTTCCATAGTCGCTATTGCATATATCATTTCTTTGAAACTTGGGCAACGAATCGGTGTTATATGATACCGAATTCTCGACTATCCATCTTTGAAATGCATTTCCATGCAGTCTTCATTAACTTCTCTTTCACAAAAATGAATCTCTTTCAAGAGTGGCCTTGCCGAGTTTTCTGTGGTCTGTCTTCATATATAAATCCATTGGACCTCTATTATTACTTTGACTTATCCGCTTTCTCTTTTTGATTAAAGAAACGTTGATTGTTATCACACCACCACCGCCCATATTGGTATCGCCCAACTTCCTGTTCCTCAACATCGGTCTCAGATCGAGCCTTCATCCGAGTTGTTTGCACGCCTGTGACGCTAAATCAATGTTATCCCTATGAGCTTTTTTGGTCCTCTTTACTGAGAATACACCAGACTAACTTTGTTCATAATGGTAATGGTCACATTTGGACATGATGAAACATTCCCTTTAATATGTAGAAGATGCTCCTTAAGCCTAGTGATTCCACCACCACGGATTAATTTGTTACATAACAAACAAGTAATTATATTTTGATTTACCTAGGGTCTTGGCGTTCACCCCATTCCCATGCCGGATCTTTATTTTGAGTAGCCGTAGAAGAGGGCAATGAACCACGGGTAGAGTTTGTGGTATTTGAATTTGATGCATTAGAAGAATCCATAATCACAACCTACAACAGAAATGAAACAAATTAAATCTCAAGCACAAACTGATAATGTATGCAAATACATACTAAATGGGAGCTATCCCCAGCCTACAATCTTCATTTAACAAAACCATTTCATTATATTTTTAAACTCACCATTTCCATCTTCAAATTCAATCTTAAACACAGCAGATTAAACCTCACAAACCTCATAGTTAAACTCTAACTAATATTATCACCGACACCAACAACACCCCCATGTTCATTTTGTTTTGTTTATGAACCTAAGTCTATAACAAATAGCGATGAGTAGGAGCATCCAATCAATAACAGGTGGTACAACTTCAAGTAGAAATTCATCATCTTCTCTTTTAGATCGGAACAAGTTATTGCTAGAACTGGAAAAGACAATTAAAAGAAGGAAATCTACCAAAAACATATATGAGATTTAACACAGAACATTCATCACATAACAATTAAAAGAGATTAATAATCAAACAAAGAAAAAAAATGTACAGCAAAAGAAGAGATTAATAATCAAAACCTACCTCTTGTTAGCAAAAGAAAAATCAATTGAATCAATTGAATCTCGCCATTAATATCGAGAAGAAGTCTTTTTTCTGCTGCAAAGAAGTTTTTGGCAGTATCGATGGGATTTAGGGATATCATCTATTCCCTTAGATAGAATTCGAAATTACCATGTAGACACATCTATATATGTATTAGGCATCACCCAAACCGAAAGTCCCTTCGGTGCAGAGGAAATTTGAGATTTGTCCAGAAGAAACCCACTTATCTAAAAAACAAATGTCCAGAAGAAACCCGTAAACAACATGCAGTCTTCGTCAAAATCAAAACTGATATTCCTTGGACAGACCGATAATGGTTCCGAATGATGTGAATATTTTGGCACAAGCGGAAGCAGGGCTGGCCTTTCCCTGAAGGTCAACTTTGAAGCAAAATAGATGGGGAAGCCAAATTTGTTGTTGTCTGTTTCTATTTCACAGGGGGTAACTCAAAGATTTTATTTTGCGGGTGTGATGTGTATAAAACTATCAGCAGGGACTGCAGAATGGAAACAATATTAATGTAAGGGCTTTCTAAAATTTTAAAATTTTGTTATATTATATAAGAGGAGGGAACCCTTCACACTCGTATTATCACACTATCTCACACGTTGGACATCATTTTTGTGAATAAAAACCAAACCGTAACAGATTTGAAGCTAATATTTTGAGGATATGTTCATTCCGAAAATGAGCACATTCCGAAATATAAAACCTCCTAGTCTACCGGTCTTAATTTCGAAGTCCTGAAATCCGTGAATTTTCAACGGCTCATTTTCAAAGTAGTAGAAGATAGTTTTATACGTCTCAGAATACGCTCATTTTGCGGTAGGAAAGTAGAGCTATGTAATAGTAACATATCCCCAAAGTAATAACTTCAAATCCTTTACGGTTTGGTTTTAATTCGCAAAAATGACTTCCAACGTGTGAGATATATAGTGTGATAATAAAAGTGTGAGGAGATCCGTCCTCATTATATAGTTACTACTCTACAACACCTTTTTCCAGAAAATATTTTTCTCGCACGTTTTTGATGATCAAGCAGCATCATGTCAGAAATACTTAATTAATGATAAAATTGTCCAAATTAACAAAGTTATTAAATGTCGTTCCTGTTTCTCCGTGGTTAGTTCTGATGCTGCTAGAAGAAAAAAAATACTTGAGAAATGTATGAGTAACTTTTTTCTCGTTTTCTCTATACACATACGGATACAAAAATATCAAGGAGAAGGTATGCAGTATCCTGTCCTCGTCTGGGCGGAAACTAAATATTCGACTTTTTTTTTTCTCACGCTTATTCTTACACCCCTCTCACACTCGATCATAACCTTCCATATTTGTATAACGACTATATTTTATGAGTCGTTGGATCTCAACAACTAGATTTTAAAATTACATCAACCACTTCTTTAGATAATCCAATCCTTTTTTATAATACTAGCCGTTATGGTTTTTTTTATCCAAAATAACCCATTAACTTAATTTTTTTTTTGTTATTTTTAGTCGAAAATTGGCAAACAAACCATCACAGTGGCAAATCACGTAATGGTTGTTAAAGCGGCATTTTGGCCTTTCATGAAAGATTTAATGAATGATGTTCTGTATTTTGGAAGGGACTCAAAGAATTCTTAGTCTATTTAGACAAGAATCCTAGTTATCGTAAGTGGAAAGACTACAAAGCTGATAGATTCGACCATATTCGCTAAGGAGAAACGGGTACCTCAGAGTATTGATCAGTGCATAAACTCAAGAGATTTTGTGAAAAAAAGTGTCTTAGAAGTGTTTGTGAGACTTGTATCAAAGCTAAGCATGTTTGTAAAACAATACGTCAGCTTTTTCTTAATTCAGAACTGGGTAGGTATGTACCTATGGGATGTCCACAAATAGGCTCCAAGGGTACACGTACGGGGTATGCATACCTTAGCCGTTCGCAAACTCAGATCCCAAGGGTAAGTGTACTGGGTATGCGTACCCCCTCCCCCATTATTCGAAAACTTAGATCAAAAGGGTATGCGCACTTGTTGATGGTAATTTTTTGACGAAGACTAAAATTGTAAAATTATAGTTTTGTATATTTCTGACCTAGCTTCAGACAAATATATGAAATTCATCTTTTTATGGTTTAGATATGAAAGCTCATGTTACTAGGATCTCTGATCATGCATCCTCTCCAAAGCATGATTACGTAATTATTGAAGTCTCTCAACTGGGCTTTTAATATTCTATGTATTTCTTTAATTATTTATACTGAGCAATTTCAGTATATAATGTGCAATTGCAGTATTCACTTTTCATCAATTACCGAGCAATTCCAGTATATACCGTGCAATTGTAGTATTCACTTCCGAATAGAATCAAGAATGATTGGACGACTCCTAGATGGATTGACCACTATTATATAGCGATAATGTTTTCAGGATGTCGCAAATGTTCCCTGACTCTGAAGAATAAACGCTCGGAACAAGTATGATGCCTCTACCATCTCATACCTCGATTTTCGAATAAATATAACGCTCTTAGACGGATTGCCTTCTAGTATATAGACATCAATTAATTAATTCTAGTGCAATATTCATCAATTGAATTCCTAGAAAATATTCTATTTTCACACAGTATTTTATTACTTCAATTCACGGCTTTTCCCAGCTGAATTCCATGGGTTAGTAATAAATATTCACCTTTCGAGCATGTGGGCAACCACCAAGTAAGCCCCAAGAAAATGGTAGGGTGTGCTTAGTAATAATGCTTATACGAGCACTCAAAAATATGGACGAATGAGGATATGGAAAACTAAGCAAAAACTGAAAAGGAAACTAATAATAATAATAAAAAGAGGCGTGTAAGACCGGGCCCACCGGTCGGCCGGCCATGTCGCGGCTGTGGCCGGTCCCCCACCTTTTCTTCCTTTAAATTTTTATTATTATTTCATGATTTCCTTAATTCATCACTCCCTCATTCGAGCAAACCCCTGATTCTTCAACAATATTTTCCAAATATTGTTCAATTCACCATAACGCCTACAAATCAAATACTCCCACGACCATTATGTCTTTTTCACCAATAAATATTAAATACACTATTATAAATTTTCTAAAATATTGGACGTATAAGCAAAAACCCTACTTACTCATTCAAGCCAGCAAAATTAAGAGTCAAGATCAAATTAATCTGAAAATACAAAATAATGCTCAAATGTCCAACAAAAAAATACCGAAATTCTAAAGAATGGACGGACGTCGACATGATGACACGTGCGCCACTATGGTCGGTGGGTCCATTTGGCCATCTTGGTGGACCGGTCCTACTGTACCCTAGTCCACATTTTTATTAATCCTCAGCTCGGTTAATCTTCCATATTTTTAGTGAATCTTCTTTCCACCAGTTGGAAAATCCTCCATACACTGCCTAGTCGGTCTCTCCACCACCAATGGACGGTCCTCATACCCATTGGTTGGTCGGTTTATCTACCCATATTGGAAAGTCCTCCATCTCTTGAATCCAGGGCTTCCTACAATTAGGGTTTGATGATTTTGATTAAATCTGAGAATCAATATTTTCATATTGATGCAGCTATCAGTATTTTAATTAATATTCAATATTCGGTCTGCTACCAATATTTTTGTTGCTCGACTGTCCAAGAAGCAACATGTCATTGGTTGACCATCAACTTGGTCGATCACCCAATATTTCACTGGATGACCATCCGCTCGATCGATCATCCAATATTTACGAATACTATAATTTTTACTTTGTCATTCGACGACTCATGACATGGTGAATTGAAAAATGAGTATTCTATAATAACTCGCCAATATCTGATTTCTTTTAAAATACTTGACATATCATAATACATGTTGGTCTATGATCGATCTAGCAATCTCATCATAGTGGCGTTCATCAATCCAATACATTCGAGTATCATTATTGCATCAGCTGGCACAATAATATGTCACTATTCATTGACTCGATGTCTAAGCATCATTATTGTCCCAGCAGACACCTTATGCTTAATCCATCATAATGAAAAGTCATAGAGCATATCACATTCGGTAATTATGCTCGAATCGTCAAAGCTAAGACTCATGGTCTAGCCAAGTCAACAATTGACCAACTGAATACACGTCTGCCTTCAGACTTCATGAGACATCAATTATGTCACATGAGGGGATATTCACTTGGGTTTTGGTTTGACTGCCTACAACACGTGTGATGTAACAGTACATCCACAATGAAAAAGTGAGTAAGTCATTTTGGCATTGAAGGAATAAGTGGAAGTAGTGGATGAACAATCAACCAAGTCTAGTTCATACGCAGTGTGGAACTGGTTCAACCACGATTTCCCACTTCCTCATTCTTCAATTCCTCTTTAACTGTCAAACTTACTGAAGATCAGTGTGTTAATTATTTATGCAGTAAATGGGTTCATCGACCTATGATTGATAACTTAACTCAACTCAGTATAACTTAACTGAACAGAACCCAATATGATCGAACTTACCGTAATCGAAAATTTATCATTATCAAACATGCAAAACCCTCCAACACGGAAAATTTAACACATCCCCAATCCATCAATTGCCATTCATCTCATACTTCTAAGCTTCCCTTCTACAGATCGACCCTCATCCCTCTTTGTGACCGAATTGACTTTGGAACGGCCATAGTCTTGGTTTATGCTGGAGTCTTGCATATTGATCTCTCTAATTCAAAGCACTCACGTGTAGTACATCTGTTAAAGGTTAAGCAATTTGCTTAATTGAGGATCCGCCTACCGCACAACTCTCCATTTTTCCTCAAAAACCAGCAAATCTTTTTACCCATCAATAGTACCTATCCAATTCGCGGAATTAAAATGTTATGAAAAATCTCTTTAAACGATTTGAAACATTTCCCATAGCTATAGACAATAAATACCATTGCTTGGGCAATTCCCAAATGATCAGCTTGAAACAAAAATAGTTCATGAATAACAAATTGTTCTTAACCAAGTTTTTTAAAGATTTAAGAACATCCATTGCCTGACACATATTTCGGGAGATTTATCAAGACAAGCTTAACTCGAAATTTATTCTTTGCAATATATTCTACTAAAATTGCATGACATGGTCTCATAAGATAGAATGGTACGTAAATGTCGTGAGTAAATAGGATGGTTCAGTCTTCACATACCTCTTGTTGATGAAGTTCTGGCAAATATCTTTGTTTGTTCTTCAGTTTTCAATTCGAGGGCTATTCCATGATGTTTGATACTCAACTACCATATTATAATCCTAGTCTGAGACTTGACTTTAGTAGACTAGAAATCAAGATATAGTTTTGTGTAACTAACATTGACAACAAGCTTGATATAAAAGTTCGACCGAGCAGTGCTCTAACAATAAATAAAATCAACGGGCACCCAATACCCGTGGTTAGACCTGATATAATTTCGGATCCGAATCAACCGGGTCAGGTTTGGTTTCGGGCAAATGCGCACTCATTGATCTTTTACCTATATTATGCTATCACCTTCAAGTTTTTGAACTTCTCCACATATGCTAATATCTCACAGTCTCCATGTTGTTTCATGTAGGTAAATATTATCTATTTGACGTCGAGTATTGGTTATTGAATGTGTATCGGTATCTTTTTGTGCATTTCTTCCCTTTTTTATCTGGGTGTCATCATACATCCGGACCAGCCGCCCATGGATCAAACTCATCTTCTTAGAGTTCTTATGTTGGGATATATAGACATCAAAAATAACACACACAAAAAGGATGCAAAATCACACACATTCAATTTTTTTTATCCGATATACGTTCAACAACAACAAAATAAACTACTAAGGGGGTAGATTATATACATACCTTTATTATACCAAAAAAACTCTATGTCAGAATCCGTCATTGCTACCTCACTTTAACTCCAATACATCTGAGGTATGGCGCAACCCCAATCAAAGCAAAGGCTTTGTCCAAATCTTCAAATACCAGAAGTCAACAACTCATAACAATATCACTAGTATTTAGGGAAGAGTACATTAGCACGACCCAAAGAAAAACCTATTGAGCCATATCTCACAACAATTACTGTTATTTTAGTCTATTCTAGGTTCGGAGAACGCTTTAATCACACTCATTTGAATCTCTTTTCCAACCATTATTTCATTTCTTAGTAGATTTATATTATCTTCATTCATTAAAATATACCATTTGTTCTTATTTATCATCTACTTGCTTCCTTCTTTTTCTCTTTCCCGTTTTCCATTACCAATGCATATGCATGTTAGTTGTGTGAAGTACTATAAACAAACCTCTATATTCAAAAAACCTCTATAATGAAATGTATGTGTAGCATGCCACAACCTCTCGTCTATGCCATTGTTAGTACCTTATCATTGAGGGAAGGAAATTTTATTAGAAATATCTTTCCAAACCCACAATTGTAAAACACGTTTAGCATCGACATTGGAAGCAATACTGTTGTATAGTTTATTTATACAACTTTTGATTCCTCGATATGTTATTAGTGGTAGATTGGATCGATGCTTGGATTTTTAGTATAAGTGGCATTATGTTTCGATGATATAAAATTTCGGCTAGATAATATGTATTGTATTAGCTATTCTCAATCCTAGAAACACATAAATAATTAATAATATAAGTATCTCTTTGACCAGTGGTTACTAACCCATCATCTCTGACAAGAAGATTAACACTGCATGGTTTTCCTTGCTGACGATGTTATATTTTATTTTTAGGCAATCCAGGCTTGGCATGGTTTTGTTTTGCGTAATGGCTGAAGTGTGGTTAGTGGTTGATACCTTGTTTTTTATTTACATTGTTGACTCAATTGACGCTAATTTTGGGGAACAATACATACAACAAAAGCTCGTAAGGGTAATTTCTATAAGGGAATGTACAAGCCAAGAAATTTATTTAGTAAGATGGATGGGATATACGGATTTAAAAATCATAGATATAATGTTCGAACCAATACACCATTAAATCATCACAAAAATCATAACTCAAGACATTTCAATCACTAATCAATCACATGACAAGTTATAAACATGGTCTTTTTAGTATATATGTATTCAGATATCATTGTTGAGTTGCATAAAAACTAAGCGGTCGATCAGACATCATGAATTTCTTATTTATAGAAAATTTGAATTTGAAACCTAGTACAAAAATTACCAACCTTTGATTTATTTGTGGATAAAATTTTAAATTGAGTCATGCAAATGGAATTACTAACGACTTTTGAACAAACTCTTTTAGTTTCATCTTGAAACTCCACATTAAACACCTTCAACACTAAAAATGATACTGTTTTCCCTTTGTTTGAGTGATAAGAACTTGAAGAAGAGAAGAAGATGTAAGGACGAAACGCGTAAATTGCTTTATAAACTAACGTCGAATCCAGAACTGAATATCGAGCCAGTCAAGCTCAATTTTAATTGATTGGGTACTAAGTATGCACTGACAATTTTTTTTATTTTTTGGCGGATACCTAGTACCTGTCATAACCCAACCATATGCAACCAATTTTATTTTTTTTTCATTTTTCGATTAAAGTAACCAAGTCTTTTAGTTGTTATTTTCTTTCATAGAAGTCTTGGTTAGAAATCTTGTTTTCTTTCATGGTTAGAAATCTTAATTGTGGCAAAACCTTGGCTATTGTCATACCTGCAAATGCCCCAAGCAAATTTTTGTGCAACTATGACCCGACAATATAGTAATTCAGTGATATCTTATCACCCACTCGTATTTCAGCCTTATAAGTTTGCACATTTGCAAATAGCCACACTAGTTTCTCTTTTCCTTCAATTGTAGCCCATACTACAAAGAAAGGTTAATGCCAATCTTCACAGAACTTGGGGAGTACTTTCGGATCAATAGAACATATAGACAAATCTAAGCCAACAAAATCACTTTTATTAGCTTAAGGGGAAGATTACAAAATATTGTCCAAACAATGGACTTACAAGCTTATTCTCTCTAAGTGTATAACAAAACACTCTCTACTGCAATATGGTTCGTCTACACATGAAGACTTTTACTTGCAAAGTTTCTCTGGCATATTTATAATTCCAAGAACCAGGCCAATCAGTGTGCAACTGATTTGCACGGCCTATGAACATGCATCTGTCCATATGCAGTTAACCTAACCGCAACAATGTCTTTTTAACTGCTAGCTTTTGTGCTGGCTTGCAGAATTGCGCACACTTGTTTCCAATGGTTAGCATATGCCAAACTCGGTTATAAAGCCCCTTTATAACCGTCTAAACTCACTCCTTTGCTCTGGAATACGTGTGATGCACACACAACATGTAACTGACAGCCTCAACCGATAATCAACCAATATTGCGTTGTACCTGTTTTGGCCCGAGCCAATGTACAACCATCATATCCCACCACTCGCCCTATACTAAGCCAATGTACAACCAACATCGCTGCACACAACTTGGCCTAATCCAATATGCAACCAACTTAGCGCTGCATTTATCTCAGCCATGTAATTAGCTCATTTTGATGCCAACATCCGAGTAAAGTCATGCCAGTCGAATCTTGTCTTGCTATATATTCAGCTTCATTTAGGTGCATCACTTGCATTCTTTTTGCCGAGCAATAGACAATAATATCGCATTTGGCAACGCCACTGTTGCATACGAATTGTCCAAGCCTTGACCAATGCTTGGAACAATGCCTAAGTTATTCCATGACTTGCATTTCATCCTTCATTCCTTCCTTGAGCTGGGTTAACTCTGATTAAGAATATGCAACACTATCGCATAATATTGCATGTGCTAAATAGCCTTTCTTGTATCACCATGTTGGTGCTACATCGTCGGACTATGCAGTTTCATCAGCCAGGCCACTGCCTACAGCATCACGCCATCTTAGCGCTTCACAATTGGGAACGCTTATAGCTATCCAAGTGCTTGCTCCGACTAATCCTCTAACACCATTGTGAAGTTTTTTTATTATTAGTAAATTATATATCCATTTAAAATAAAATAAAAATAAAAATAAATAAATAATTAAAGATTCCTAGCATTTTTAGGGGCCACTCAAAAGGAATTAGGGGACACTTTTTTATTCCCATCCATTGAAGGGGGTTAAGGGGTGTCTTAAAAATATAGAATTGTCTATATTGTCCTTCACCTTTATACTAAATCTAAACCTATATCATTTATTTTCATAATCATATCATTCCTCTTCTTCTTCTTCTCTTTTCTACCCATTTAAAAAAAAAAATCATCGTTTTAATTTTGATTGAAACCAAAGATCGTCGATCAAACAAATTTTATGATTGATTGTTTAAAATTAAAACCCAAAATTCGTTAACCTTAAAGTTGAAACTTAGAACATAAAAAAAATGAGTTAAACGAACAAAATGAATAAATGATAGTAGTTGTGATCCAAAATTAGGATTTGATTACTTGAAATCAAAATATTGATCCGAAAATTTTCTTGGATTTATAAATCGAGATAACAATCTATTTTACCTACGATTAATGTTCTTGGACATAATAATCGGTAGATAATAATCTACTTTACCTACCGATTATGGTTGATGTTCTTCATTTCTTAAGAACATCAACCATAATCGGTTGATGGAACATCAAATTTATCGTTATCTATCTACGATTATTCTTGATTCAAAAAATTCAATGTCTCTGTACTAAAAGTTACGCACAATCGGTGGATAATGAACACCATTAACTACCGATTGTGAAAGTAGAAAATTTCAAAAATTTATTAAATTTTGAAAATTTGAAATTGGGTCCATGAACACAATCGGTAGATAATAAGTGAAAAAGCGGGGGTATAACAACCACACCCAATATTTCAATTAGCAATCTGTATGGACTAACTCCAATATACTTTTAAGAGAATCAACTAGACAGACAGACTAAATCTTAACAAAAGTATATCAAACAGCTATATCTCACTTTCTCAATTCAATACTTACTCAAGCAAATAGAAATCTGCGAGTCTAATTGAATACAAGAGAAATCACGTGAACGGTACCAAAGACCAATGTTCAAGGATCAATCAGTTTCAATCAACAACCAAAGGTTGGATTTCCCAATTGATCGATTCAAACGCACAACCTGTGATATTTCAATTATATAACAAAATATAATGCGAAAAATAAATAACATAGACACCAGAAGTTTTGTTAACGAGGAAACCGCAATTGCAGAAAAAACCCGGGACCTAGTCCAGATTGAACACACACTGTATTAAGCCGCTGCAGACACTAGCCTACTACAAACTAACTTCGGTCTGGACTGTAGTTGAACCCCCAATCAATCTCACACTGATCCAAGGTACAGTTGCGCTCCTTAGGTCTTTGATCCCAGCAGGATACTACACACTTGATTCCCTTAGCTGATCTCACCCACAACTAAGAGTTGCTACGACCCAAAGTCGAAGACTTTAATAAACAAATCTGTATTACACAGAAAAGTCTACGGTAATAGATACATCTGTCTCCTACAGAAATACCTACGAGTTTTGTTCTGTCTTTTGATAAATCAAGGTGAATAGAAACCAATTGATAACCCGGACTTATATTCCCGAAGAACAGCCTAGTATTATCAATCACCTCACAATAATCTTAATCGACTAGCGAAAGAAGATATTGCGGAATCACAAACGATGAGACGAAGATATTTGTGACTTCTTTTATATCTTGTTGTTGATGGTGGTTTTTAGCTTAGGGTTAAAATCGTAAAATTGTACAACTAACATGACGTCACTATGACCATTAGCATATTTATTGAATCGATCAGCATGCCTACGCAATAATTACCGGGGTACCTTTTTTTTTTACATGGGTCATGTTCCACGGCAGAACCCTTAACATTGACCGACATCATCTATGCCAAACCCTAATTCTCATGCTACCGCGCCAAGGCATGCCCATGCCAGCCGCACAACTGTGCCAATGGCAAACCATGCAGCCACATCCCCGCGCCAAGGCATGCCAACCATGCTATCCGCACCATGCGCCAAGGCATGCCAACCATGCCAGCCGCGTCTACCGCGCCAAGGCATGCCAACCATGTTAGCCGCACCATGCGCCGATGGCATGCCAAACCCTTGGCCCCACCAAGACAACCGCACCTTGCCTTGGCCCCACCATGCCAAGCCGTCCATGCCAAACCCTTGACCCCAACCATGCTAGCCGCACCATGCGCCAATGGCATGCCAAACCCTTGGCCCCACCATGCCAACCGCACCTTGCCTTAGCCCCACCATGCCAAGCCGTCCGTGCCAAACCCTTGGCCCCACCATGCCAAGCCAACCGCACCTTGCCTTGGCCCCACCATGCCAAGCCGTCCGTGCCAAACCCTTGGCCCCACTATTCCAAGCCATCCGCGCCATTTTGTCTTGGCCCCACCATGCCGGCCTACCCCATGCGGCTACCAAAACGAAGGCGTGCGACGATCAACGGCCACCCTTCCATCCTAGATGCAAATCCTAGCCGTCCAAGGTCGCCAAACAACGCATGGTAACCTTTGGCTCAAAACCCTAGTTTTGGCCACGCCAAACCGCGCCAAGGCATGCCATGCCACATGTGCCAATGGCATGCCAACCGACTTGCCGCGCCATACCATGCCGGCCTTCCTTATTGCGGCTACCAAAACGAAGACGTGCGACGATCAACGACCACCCTTCCATCCTAGATGTAAATCCTAGCCGTCCAAGGTCGCCATACCACGCATGGTAACCTTTGGATCAAAACCCTAGTTTTGGCCACGCCAAACCGCACCAAGGCATGCCATGCCACATGTGCCAATGGCATGCCAACCGCCTTGCCGCGCCATGCCATGCCGGCCTTTCCTTGCGGCTACCAAAACGAAGGCGTGCGAAGATCAACGGCCACCCTTCCATCCTAGATGCAAATCCTAGCCATCCAAGGTCGCCAAACAACGCATGGTAACCTTTGGCCCAAAACCCTAGTTTTGGCCACGCCAAACCGCGCCAAGGCATGCCATGCCACATGTGCCAATGGCATGCCAACCGCCTTGCCGCGCCATGCCATGCCGTCCTTCCCTATTGCGGCTACCAAAACGAAGGCGTGCGAAGATCAACGGCCACCCTTCCATCCTAGATGCAAATCCTAGCCGTCCAAGGTCGCCAAACAACGCATGGTAACCTTTGGCTCAAAACCCTAGTTTTGGCCACGCCAAACCGCGCCAAGGCATGCCATGTCACATGTGCCAATGGCATGCCAACCGCCTTGCCGCGATATACCATGTCGGCCTTCCTTATTGCGGCTACCAAAACGAAGACGTGCGACGATCAACGGCCACCCTTCCATCCTAGATGCAAATCCTAGCCGTCCAAGGTCGCCAAACAACGCATGGTAACCTTTGTCCCAAAACCCTAGTTTTGGCCCCGCCAAACCGCGCCAAGGCATACCATACCACATGTGTCAATGGCATGCCAACCACCTTGCTGCGCCACACCATATCAGCCTTCCCTATGCGGCTACCAAAATGAAGGCCTGCAACAATCAACGACCACTTTTTCATCTAAGGTGTAGATCTTAGCCGTCCAAGGTTACCAGCCAACGCATGGAAACCTTTGGCCCTAGTTTAGTCGCGCCTAAACAAAACCAAAACCCTAACTTTTGGCCGCGCCTAAACTAAGCCATATTAAAGCCATACTGATCATGCTTTCATGCCATTGGCTACCAAATGAAGGGTTGCAATAATCAACGGCTATCTTTCCTCTTAAGATGCAAAATCTCGACCGTCGAAGGTCACCACCGAGCCGGCAAGTCTCCCAAGCTCAACTCGCCGGACAACAACAACGTGCTACATGTTTTCCACGAAAGCACTCGATACATCAACGCATGTCACAAACTAGGGGATGCTCATTGGGTATTGGTTTGGCGGTTTACAGCGTGCGGCGTACACTACGCCCGTTATAGGAAAGTGTCATAAGGATGAGGCGGTTAGTAAATACAGGGAGTAATGGTGAAACGCTTTCTTTTATGGAACATCAATTCCATGCGTTACTGGTAACCACCTCCTCCTATTTGCTCACCCGTTTTCTATTTCTTAATGAGACCAGAGTACGTTTCACTTCGACTTGTATAAATAGGCATTACCTATTTCCACCGAACAACAAGTTCAGGTCAGGAGCATACAACATTCAAAAAATATTTACTAGCTCTCCATATGTGAGCTTCCCACTTTCTGATACAAGTCGTAAAACAACTACTTTTCCAGAATCAACTATTCTGGTCTCAACACTTTCTTCGCTTCCCTCCCCAAAACCAACCCTTCTCCTTCACTTTGTGACCGAAGCAAGTCTGGAATGGCCATTTCTTGGTTTAGGCCGGATTTGTATAGATTGATCTCTCGAATCTAAAGTACTCCCTTGCAGTACAATGTTTAGGGTTTAAATTCGTTTCTCACCCACACACCCGAAATTACCAAAATCAACAGAAACCGTTTTCACCCTCAAATAATTGGCGACCACGGTGGGAGATTGATCTTTCGGTTACAATGTCAATTTTCGACCATCGATCTCATGCTTCGACCCAAACATCAAGATGGTAGAAGCAGGCGACCCTCTCAGGGATCGACGACTCAGTTACCGGACGACCCTATTATTAGTCTTGACATGGCGAGGGATGACTGGGGACTGCCTAGACATTAAAAGCGAATGATCCAACCAAGGATCTATGACTCGATTATCAGATGAGACGACTGGGAACTTTCCACAATCACGGCGGTGCTTCCCATAAAACTCGGTCTTACACCCGGAAGGTTCCCTTTTCATCAGGAGACCTGAAAAACCGAGTAAGTCTTACCTAGACAAGATACATGGTTTGCTATTTCAAGTTTTCAGGGGAATGATAAAACCGATAGCCATGTTATGTTTCACCCCATGTCATCTACCAACACATGGTTCCATGGTTTTCCTGGGATGTTTGCGTCACTTGCAATCGTAACCAAGACAACATCATTCCCAAAACAATTGATCGTTGTCGTAGGCGTCAAAAATAAATTACACTTTCTTACTACTCAAAATATATAATGAAGCAAGGGCAAGAAAGGATCGATCCTTACGAGAGGTCTAGGTTGTCAAATTGTTTCTGCCTCCCTATAAATAACACCGGATTTTGTGATTATAATAAACTAAATAAAAGCAAATAAAGCAAAGCAAACAAATCAAATCAAGGATAAGAAGATATTGGTCATGGATTTCGTTTTCATTCACAAACATGTTTTCAACACAATAACTAGAATTGATATTTTAATCTCAACTTTTATCAAAGACCCTAGAATACCTTGATCGCAAGTATATCCCGCAAATCTCCTCATGTCATCAACAAACACATTAAAAGATGCGAATATGAATTCTATCTAAAGGAAAAACCTAACGTGTAAAAGCACTAATCAAGTTTAATTCCCTAGATACATTAGGTTCTATGAAATCAGGCCAATCAAAGCAATCGAACGTGTAAAAGCACTAATCCGATTTAACAGAGGTTAAGGTTCACATATGACTACTAGGATGTATCACTACAAGCAATAATCACAATTATGCTACTTGTAATCAGGAATCTATCACTTTTGCGTATAATAAATCCTAATCTAGCAAGAGAGATGAAAACAAACTCAATCGATTCGCGACTCGACTAAATAGCATTCAAATCATGTAACAATATTGATGGTGAATCATAAACGATAATATGGAGAGAAAACTAATTTATTGAATTAAAACCCATATTTGGAAATCCAACTTATTCCATAAACCAATAATAAAACTCTAGCTCATATTCATGGAGTTCATAACAAGAAGATAGAGAAAATGCTTCATGGTTCTAAACCCTAGAACAAAAGTAGAGGCAAAAGAATAGATAAAAGATTATAAGATATATCAAAAGTTGTAGAAGTCCTTCCTTTAAATAGCTCCCTTGTTTCCAAAATTAGGTCTAATCTTCAAAGGTCCAAAAGATAGAAGTCCTCCAAGCCCATGTGTGAGAAAACCCATGTAGAAAATTATGTCCAAAAACGTCGCTAGGAAAAGCTGGTATTATGGCTTAACTTGGCCTAAAAATCGCCGAAAATATCTCGGTGTGACCGGCAAAGTCCACCCGGTCACCGGCCAACGGGTCAAGTCACTGAGTCAAACCGGGTCAAGGCTCAGCCGAGTCGTAGCTAATTAGACGAGTCGTCTGGTTCACAGTCTGATTCACTTTGGCCTAGGCTATTTGCACCGGCCGAGATCTTGTGATGCACAATCCTTGTGCTTCCAGCCATAGTGGCTCATTCCTTTTGCACTGGCCAGATGTTGTAATGCACAATCCTTGTGCTGCAACATTACACATCCAGCCCTAATGGCTACTTGTCGCACATCAAACCATCTTCTCGACATCTCACTAAATTCCCCCGAACTTTATCACCAATCCATAACTCCTTTCAACCACACAAGACCACCTACAAAATGCACTTGCGGATTTCCTTGAGCCTCTCCCTGTAATTCTACAGCCAAGCAAACACCCTGCAATTTCATCTCACTGCGGCTCAAACAATTCCAATAGCAGCATCTCACTGTCACCACCAGTCTGCAACCCATTCCTGCAGCTACAACTTCCATTCGCGGCAGCAGCTCAAGCTTCTGAGTCCAGCCTGCAACCTCATGAGAAATAATCAAATGCCTTGCTCTCGCTTCCAATTCAAGCCATTTCCTGCCTTCATCTCAGCTCCAACAGCTGCTTCACCAATTCTATCGCCACTTTCCGCAGCTTCATGTTCACATGCAATTCTCAATGGCTGCAACTACAGCCTCATTTAGCACCAGCACCATGAACAAGCCACACTCCCTGCAGTCTCAACTTGCAATTTCCAGAATCACCAACTCTACAGTTTTACAGCCATCCTATTTCAGCTACCTTGCAATTCACCAACTCCAATTGCTCAAGACTACCTCCAACAGCATCATCCATTTACTGCAGTTCACTTACTCAGATGCCAGCAGCAACAGTGCCTTCAACCTCGCCTTGCACCACCATTGCAACCACAACACCATCTTCTTCATACCAAAATCCACCAATGCTTCAACAGCATCAACTTCAACTCCCACTCAGAACCAAATCTAATTCAACCATCTCCTGCTGCCCATCTCAGGTTCAATTCCCATTGTCATCTCAGACCCTTAACCAACTTCAAGTTATCAGTTCAGGGCTGCAATTCTCAGCCAAACTTAAAATCACAAAAACCCATTCTCTCCAGTTGACTGTAAACCTTAAAATCGACTCCCTACTTCAATTCCTTCTTCGTCTCATCATAGCAGCTCAAAACCCATAGATTCAACAGCACCACCATTGTCTCGCCCAAATCCATTTTAACAACCAGATTCGATCGAAACCCCCATCGATCCTGACTCATCCAAACCCTTTAATTCATATTCATCTCACCTGCTCTTCTTCACTATCTCAAGAACCAATTTACAGGCCACCAATTTCAGTTCAATCAAACCCTAACACGTATACCAATACTCTCTCGTTAATCGCATGTAACCGCCGTAACGTCCAATTCAAGCTAATCCCATCCTTACTTTGCGTTCTCGAATTCAAATCCTCATGAATCTCTGAATCACTCTCCATCTCTTCCCATGGTAATCATCATCTTCTTTACTCGATAAACCCTTGTTCGATTCACTCTTAGATCCACGAGATTCGAACCCAAATTCGACATCTCAATCTGTAGCAGACATGCAGCTTCTCCTTCTCTTCTCAATCTCTCCCCAATTTCTCTCAACACATCGATCTCCATGGCCGCCTTCATTTCCTCTCTCGCCGGGTGAAAAAATGAATGAATGAGAGAAACATCTTCTCTCGATTTAGTTTTAGGATAAGGTCGGATAATGACACCCTCTCGCATCGTATAAGGGATACCCCGGTGGATGCCCCATAACATGTGGTCACCCCTTAACCACAAACAATGCATTTAATACTCCTCCTAATAGAGTTGCCCCTTAACCTTGGCTCGACTCCCAATAGCATGTGAAATGATAGTTACGCCCTTTTTGCTCAAATTGGATAATTTCTTCTTCTTTTCCTCCGTGCGACTCCAGAGTATCTAATGACTCAAAAACACGCGTAAAGTACATAATTCACAAGAAAAATAGCAAAGAAAGCGTAACTACTAGATAGTAAATTAGGTGTTTTAGACACCTATCAGATTCCCCCACACTTAGACTTTGCTAGTCCTCGAGCAAATCAAACAAAACAATTCTAAAATACATATAACTCCGTGTCGTCGAGGCTACGGTCACTTTTAGCATAAATAACAAGCCTTTAAACCCCTAGGTGTCCCTAGTGGACGAAAGTTATAGTCTCGTGAGGGTTTACTAGAGATATACCCACAAAACCTATTTTTCCAACTTACTAGTTCTCCGTAATGATAGCATCCAAGCGCTAAGAAGACATAGAAATTCAGCACACTAGTCATAAGAAGTTAGACACATAAATGAACACAATCTCATTCTTAAAAGTTGAGAGAGAAATAACCATCCCTTCTCGACTAAAATTCGGGTTCGGGTGATCAAAAGTCTCGACTGCCCTCACAAGAAAGGGTTTTTATGATATTGCTCTCAATAATAAACGACTTTTTATGGGTCACACATGTGTCCAGGTTGGAATGAAGAGAGAAATCCTGCGACACCTTGAATGGTAGGAAGGTAAAACCCTCCGAATTATTTTGAAAACCCACATCTTTTATAAAAATTTTTTTGAAAACCCATTTTTCTGAGATCTCTAAGAAAGGAAATCAACCACTTAACGAAGGTGAGAATATGCTTACTTACCTCGTTATCCGTTCTACGAGCGTGCAAACAGCACCACTCTCACAAAGATCCATAGAAACATCTTCGGTCTTCAATCGGTGTCTTCATCTTCGTCTTCGGTCTTCAACTTTTGATGATAACTCTTGAACTTCGGGTAGAATCTCGACAATATGATTCTTTCCTCTAATTCCTTGTTGCTTGAAACTTCATTATAGATATTCCTTCTTTCCATTGGCTTTATTGAAAGAATACAAAACTAAAAAAACCGAACTATACAAACCCAAAATATTTTTTTTTTTTTTTTTTTTTTTTTTTTTTTTTTTCTTTTTTTCTTTTTTTTTTTTTTTTTTTCTTTTTTTTCTTTTTTTTTTTTTTTATAGAAATAAGAAATAAAACAAATACAAAATAAAAACAAAACAAAATAATAAAAACTATTAACAAACCTAAAATTTTCTCTTGTCTTTTTTTTTTTTTTTTTCTATTTTTTTTTTTTTTGAGACAAGAGAAAGTAAAATAAAAAAATGTAAGTACAATGTCATGGTGTAAGTACTTTACCGCTTGATTCTTCACAACTTATATGTCTTGATACCATAAACTTCTCGAACTCTCATCCTTGATAATTTTCACTCTTGTACAATAGTCTTCAACTTATAAAAATTCTGCTCCTTGTCTTGTTGCTTTACTTAAATCTGAAATCTGCTCATTTCTGTACCGTTGCTTGTATACCATGAACGTGTTCAACTTTCCTTCAAATTTGTGATGCTCCTCTTGTTGATGATGATGGTGTTTCTATGGACCTGTTGGTGTAGAGAGAGATAAGGTGGATGGTGCTAACTGCGAACAAGATTACAAGTGGTATGTAAGTTAGCAATTCGATGTCACCAACATGGTTGATAAAAATAGCACTCAAGAGATCAAAATAGTGCTTCTATGGTGGGAGATTGGACAGCTCACCATTCTTCCCGGAATTTACGTACGGTGACACACACTCTAAAAGCACAAATTTAGACAGTACAAAGAATTGAAGGTTGGTGCCTCACATTATGTAACATAGGTAGTCTCCACTATAGGGGACCACTACTCTAATACCGAATTCGGTCGCACCTTATTTGCCACTGGCATGGTTAAATCCAACTTTAACTCTCATACAATTAAGAAACCCGATCATGTTCTCTGTCATCTCTAAGTTCAGTCACTCTTATGAGATTCTTGATGTAATCTTAGCGACATGTATACTATGTGACTCTAAACTAACTACAAGTTGGAGTTTTTTATTCAAATATATACAAAAAAGTTGAAAATTTTGACTCAAAAAGGCTAAAAACTCTATATGCAAAAGACTCCCCCACACTTAAACTTCACATTGTCCTCAATGTGTAAAATCGAAAATTCTGAATTCTGACGTAACAGTAGATAAAACGCAAAAACTGTACAAATTGGTAAGGAATTTGGAAAAACTCCATTTCACAAAAGTTGTTCACCTACGTGTTTTCTACAAAGTGTCAAAAGGGCACAGTGTTTCGATAAACGGTCTGACAGTTATGGTCTCTGGACTGAACTACGTGCAGTCTGAATTTTTCTGACGAAAAGGTATTCGTCCTAATTCTCTTCTAAGATAGATTCCGGACGCAATGAAATTAAACATGGGGATGCAAATATGATATGAAAACTATAAAAATAAATAAATAAAAGGGTTTAAAATACAAAACCTATGGGTTGCCTCCCATTTAGCGCTTGGTTTAAAGTCGTCAGCCCGACTCTTTTGTTATCGTCCATATACCAACAATCTGAAAAGTTGGGGATCCTTCCATAGAACCTGTTTTGCAAACAATAGCTTCACAAAAATATTAGTAATATAAAACAGAAATGAAGCTATTTGCCGATAAAAGTTTCCCCCACACTTATTCTTGTCCACACTTGGAAGTGTATAAAGAATATAGAAGTCGGGTACTTCCACGGTTTCTTGTTTCAAAACCTGCATAGTATGAGAATCAAGTATCTCTAATGGCGGAAATCGAGAAACAAAGTCATTCAACAATATTCTCGAAGCACATACATTCAAACCAATAAGAGGTAAAGGAGAAGAAACAATAGGCAACGGGTTAGACAAACCTATCACAATCTCTTGTATCACTAATCCTCTTCATCCTTGAAAAACTCAAGTGAATTATTCACCTCTTGTATATCATGGTCCTCTATCAAACCTTGCAACCATTCTTTCCTCCGTTTCTGCCTTAACCAAAGTTTCGACATTAACATCGTCATGACAATCATTTGCAAGCTCAATTGGGTCTTCCACAATAGTGGTCATAACGGTCTCATTCTCAACACACTCCTTTTTGTTGTAAGGCACATACTCTTTTGCGGATCCAAATTTTATTATAAGAAACTTTTTTAGAACACTCGAAAATGCATCATCCTCAAGCTCCACCCTTTGAATAGGCTCTTGATCATTATTAAGATCAATGCTCGAGTAATCTACACAAGTGTCGACATATTCCTCATCGTCTTCATCTTGATCCCAAAAAGACTCCATTGTACACTCCTCGGGGATGTCACCATGAGTTGTTTCAAGCAATGTATCATAATCACCGTCACTATCATAGTTAACATAAGATTGGTTCTCGCTGAATTTAGTGTTGCTAATCTCTAACTCATCCTTTTGAATAGGTGAATGATCATTATTACGATCAAGAGTTGAGTTAACTACACAATTATCCACGAAAGTGCCCAAGGATTGCCCTTTTTCAACATTAGCATCAATCAAATATTCATCACAAACCATATGCACATTAGAATTATCCATATCTTCCTTGCATTGATCAATGCCTCTTCGCAAGCTAGCAATACCTTCACGAAGTTCTTGGAGTTGCTCATTTGTAGTCTCTTTAGCTTTTTGAAATTCCTCTTGTAAAAAGTTGGAAACTTGATCTATAAAGTTAGAGACTTTTTGTTCACGAGCATAAGAATCCTCCCATCCTTGTGATTGTTCACACACATACCCGCCATAAGGTTGTTGAGGAAAACCACAAGGTTCCATGGAATATTGGTCATAACCAATAAATTGGTTTTGATTATACCCCTGGAAGTGGTAGTTGTCATATTGTTGAGGTTGTTGAAAACCGTATCCATTGTTCCAATATGCTCCTTCCATAGAAATTGATACCTGAAACAAGAGTTCTCAAAACTATGTCAAAAACCAGAAAATAAGAAAAACTAAAAAAAAATAAAACTAAAAACAACAATAAGAAACCAAAAACAATTGACAACCGCTGCCTCCTCGGCAACGGCGCCAAAATTTGATCGCTGTCGTAGGCGTCAAAAATAAATTACACTTTCTTACTACTCAAAATATATAATGAAGCAAGGGCAAGAAAGGATCGATCCTGAGAGAGGTCTAGGTTGTCAAATTGTTTTGGTTCTCTATAAATAACACCGGGATTTTGTGATTATAATAAACTAAATAAAAGCAAATAAAGCAAAGCAAACAAATCAAATCAAGGATAAGAAGATATTGGTCATGGATTTCGTTTTCATTCACAAACATGTTTTCAACACAATAACTAGAATTGATATTTTAATCTCAACTTTTATCAAAGACCCTAGAATACCTTGATCGCAAGTATATCCCGCAAATCTCCTCATGTCATCAACAAACACATTAAAAGATGCGAATATGAATTCTATCTAAAGGAACAACCTAACGTGTAAAAGCACTAATCAAGTTTAATTCCCTAGATGCATTTGGTTCTATGAAATCAGGCCAATCAAAGCAATCGAACGTGTAAAAGCACTAATCCGATTTAACATAGGTTATGGTTCACATATGACTACTAGGATGTATCACTACAAGCAATAATCACAATTATGCTACTTGTAATCAAGAATCTATCACTTTTGCGTATAATAAATCCTAATCTAGCAAGAGAGATGAAAACAAACTCAATCGATTCGCGACTAACTAAATAGCATTCAAATCATGTAACAATATTGATGGTGAATCATAAACGATAATATGGAGAGAAAACTAATTTATTGAATTAAAACCCATATTTGGAAATCCAACTTATTCCATAACCAATAATAAAACTCTAGCTCATATTCATGGAGTTCATAACAAGAAGAAAGAGAAAAGACTTCATGGTTCTAAACCCTAGAACAAAAGTAGAGGCAAAAGAATAGATAAAAGATTATAAGATATATCAAAAGTTGTAGAAGTCCTTCCTTTAAATAGCTCCCTTGTTTCCAAAATTAGGTCTAATCTTCAAAGGTCCAAAAGATAGACGTCCTCCAAGCCCATGTGTGAGAAAACCCATGTAGAAAATTATGCCCAAAAACGTCGCCGGAAAACTGGTATTGTGGCCGGAACTTGGCCGGAAAAGTCGCCGGAAAATATCTCGGTGCCCTAAGAAAGTCCACCCGGTCACCGGTCAACGGGTCAAGTCACTGAGTCAAACCGGGTCAAGGATCAGCCGAGTCAGGTAGCTAATTAGACGAGTCAGGTCTGGTTCACAGTCTGATTCACTTTGGCCTAGGCTATTTGCACTGGCCAGATCTTGTGATGCACAATCCTTGTGCTTCCAGCCATAGTGGCTCATTCCTTTTGCACTGGCCAGATGTTGTAATGCACAATCCTTGTGCTGCAACATTACACATCCAGCCCTAATGGATACTTTCTGCACATCAAACCATCTTCTCAGGCCATCTCACCAAATTCTGCAACTTTATCAGCTCAATCCATAACTCCTTTCAACCACACAGCACCACCTACAGCTGCAATTGCAGCATTTCCTTGAGCCTCTCCCTGTAATTCTACAGCCAAGCAAACACCCTGCAATTTCATCTCACTGCGGCTCAAACAATTCCAATAGCAGCATCTCACTGTGACCACCAGTCTGCAACCCATTCCTGCAGCTACAACTTCCATTCGCGGCAGCAGCTCAAGCTTCTGAGTCCAGCCTGCAACCTCATGAGAAACAATCAAATGCCTTGCTCTCGCTTCCAATTCAAGCCATTGCCTGCCTTCATCTCAGCTCCAACAACTGCTTCACCAATTCTATCGCCACTTTCCATGCACTTCATGTTCACCCGCAATTCTCAATGGCCAACTACACCTCATTTAGCACTGAAGACCATGAACAAGCCACACTCCTGTAGTCTCAACTTGCAATTTCGAATCACCAACTCTACAGCTTTACAGGCTACCATCCTATTTCAAACTTACCTTGCAATTCACCAACTCCAATTGCTCAAGACTACCTCCAACAAAGATCATCCATTTATGCAGTTCACTTACTCGGATGCCAAAGAATAACAGTGCCTTCAACCTCGCCTTGCACCACCATTGCAACCACAACACCATCTTCTTCATACCAAAATCCACCAATGCTTCAACAGCATCAACTTCAACTCCCACTCAGAACCAAATCTAATTCAACCATCACCTGCTGCCCATCTCAGGTTCAATTCCCATTGTCATCTCAGACCCTTAACCAACTTCAAGTTATCAGTTCAGGGCTGCAATTCTCAGCCAAACTTAAAATCACAAAAACCCATTCTCTCCAGTTGACTGTAAACCTTAAAATCGACTCCCTACTTCAATTCCTTCTTCGTCTCATCACAGCAGCTCAAAACCCATAGATTCAACAGCACCACCATTGTCTCGCCCAAATCCATTTTAACAACCAGATTCGATCGAAACCCCCATCGATCCTGACTCATCCAAACCCTTTAATTCATATTCATCTCACCTGCTCTTCTTCACTATCTCAAGAACCAATTTACAGGCCACCAATTTCAGTTCAATCAAACCCTAACACGCATACTAATACTCTCGTTAATCGCATGTAACCGCCGCAACGTCCAATTCAAGCTAATCCCATCCTTACTTTGCGTTCTCGAATTCGAAATCCTCATGAATCTCTGAATCACTCTCCATCTCTTCCCATGGTAATCATCATCTTCTTTACTCTATAAACCCTTGTTCGATTCACTCTTAGATCCACGAGATTCGAACCCAAATTCGACATCTCAATCTGTAGCAGCAACAGTTTCTCCTTCTCTTCTCAATCTCTCCCTTAATTTCTCTCAACACATCGATCTCCATGGCCGCCTTCATTTCCTCTCTCAGTTTCAGGTGAAAAAATGAATGAATGAGAGAAACATCTTCTCTCGATTTAGTTTTTAGGATAAGGCTGGATAATGACACCCCTCTGCATCAGATAAGGGATACCCCAGTGGATGCCCCATAACATGTGGTCACCCCTTAACCACAAAACTGTCCGCATTTAATACTCCTCCTAATAGAGTTGCCCCTTAACCTTGGCTCACCTCCCAATAGCATGTGAAATGACAAAGCTTCGCCCTTTTGCTCAAATTGGATAATTTCTTCTTCTTTTCCTCCGTGCGACTCCAGAGTATCTAATGACTCAAAAACACGCGTAAAGTACATAATTCACAAGAAAAATAGCAAAGAAAGCGTAACTACTAGATAGTAAATTAGGTGTTTTAGACACCTATCAACAATCCATTCCAAAACAATTCATTCCAAAAGAATAATCCAAAACCCTCAAGGTAACATTTGTCTATCAACCCAAGAAATCCAAGAAATCAAAACCATAAACTAGGCGTTTCATTTGCCTTTCAAAAAAAAAAAAAAAAACTAAAAATAAAAAAAGTTCGGAGACAAAATGCATTCAAGGAAAGTTTTTCAACAATGGCTTGCTCTTCTTAGCAAGAGACTCCTTCGTGCTTTGGAGATCCGCCCTTTTCAACTTCAGCTTCCTGGACAATTTCTCGACTTCCGCTTCCTGCTTCTTCACCATATCCACAGAAGGACCTTCGACTGTTTCGACTAGCAACTTTTCGACCTCAGAGAAACCTTCAACGAACCAAGGAACATTGAATTTGAAGTTTACACACATGTCACAATGGAACCTCCAGCTCGAGATTATATCCTCAGTAACAGTATGACCGGTCACATTGCACATGTCGTCAATCGAAGATAAAGCTTCCTCCACCCGCTTAACCAACGCAAATCGACAAGTAATTTTCTTGGTCGTGGCGATATGTATGTATCTTTCCCATATCTTAGTGTATAGTGCCGCATACTTGGCCGGCAGACTAAAGCCCCCGATCAGCACGTGATCCGGATAAGGAACCAGGTATGGAGGAGCGAAGGTGGCGCCCATAACTGAATCAGCAACCGGCAAGGGACCCCTAACTACAATTACGCCAGCAGCCCCTAGAGTACTCTCCATCACTTGAGTCGTGGCAACGTCTTCAGGATGATGAACTTCAATGTCCAAGTCACTAGCCGGCACGGTTTCCGCAATTGGAGGTATGGCTACGTCTTCACTGTGGCGGGTTTCTACTTCAAGGCCATCCCCGGGAACGGTTTCCTCCTGGGATATCAAGATTTGGTTTTACTCCAAAAAAAAAAAAAAAAAAAGGAAGGGGAGAGAGGAAGAGGAAAGAAAGAAAATGGAAGGCTCACCGATTCACTTTCGGACTCGCTGGAGGAAGATTCAACACTGCTACGAGAAAAACTATCCTCCCCGTCGCTGGACTCCGAACTTTCTTCCTTCTCGGATCCCCTTTCACCATGGGTAGGTTCAGCATTGCCGCCTTTCGTCTCAAGAGACACTGTCTTCTGACTACGTGCAAGTTTGGTAGAGACATTCACACTGCTGAGACCCTGGGCAAGACGCAAGGACAGATGCTCAGAAATTAGACGAAGGTATACGTAATCCAACTAAATCAGGAAGAAAATTATACGTACTTGCATATTGGAAGAACTAAAAGTCGGAAGAGCCGTCGAACCCGACTAAAAACCACCAGCATGGCTTTTAGACCTTTGCTCCTTCGCTTGGGGACTGTCCGCATCCGGGCTAGCGTACTTTCGCTTGGGCGAAGAAGGATCCCTCAGCAGTGGATGCTCCGCTAAAACCGCAGGAGAAGGCTTACTGCGACGGTTTTCTACCACATCATTCACGAATCCATGGATAACGAGAAACTCATCCTGCCAAAACATGTTATATTTGGAGGTTGTTGATGGATTTCGTTCCGCAAGTAGAAAAGGCAGACTTTTACCCGGCACAAGAACACTAGCATCAAGAACAGTTGGCAACGGGACTTCTGGAACAACCGGCTGACGAATGAGTGGGACCCCTTGGTCAAAACCCATATGCCGAGCCTCCCTATCAATATTGTAAGAGACTACTTTGCAAGATCCTCGAAAGAAGGACGGCACATGACCGGGCGTGCAGCTTCGCATGAACACCATCTCTCCAACACTCATATCCTCTTTATCAGAAGACAAAGACATGCTCGGAGCAGGAGCAAAGGTACTGATCTGAGTTATGGACGCATGCACCGGAGCCCATGGACGAAAATTAACCATGTGCGAGTTGTCAAGAAATCCAAGCAAAGTTCGAACCAATCTTTGGGCGCCTATTCGACCAAATAAGCAGATCCTAGAGCCACTCCAAGACTCGGGAAATACGACCAACGGTTTTGGAGCATATCTTTCGAAGTTCTCCCACAGCCACGCTTGGAGAAAGGCGGCATGAATATACGAATCCACTTTCATGTAGCCATTTGAAGCGCACATGTCCGCAACCAGCTGATCCAAGTGTGTGTACAGAGAACCAAGAAACAAGCCGCCAATATGGAGAACGACACCTTTTGCCAATTTTATGGCAAACTTGATAAGTTCCTGTCTTATCTCCTTCTTACCTGAGCCGTCATCAAAAATATCTCTGGATAACCAAAGAGCCAAGAACGCCGCAACAAGAAGCGTACTATTCTTCTGATTCGGCTCCAACTCATCTGGAAACCACCGAGACACCCACCAGCCATAGAAGCACCTCGTCTCGTTTTCTTTCCGAACGAATCCTTTTGATTTCGAGACCAGAGCGGCGCATATTTCTTCTTCATCTGCAGATAATTTGACATCGAGGTTTCCTATTACGGGAAGATTCAGCAATACGACCACGCTCTCTAAGGAGATAGTCATTTCACCCCACCTGCATATGGTCGTGTGGGTGTCCGGACACCATCTGGAAATAAAAGCAACCAAGCCTGGAATATCTTTCCTAATTTGAAGCACTGCGGAAGCCGCGACATCATCAATGATCTGCGCCTTGGTCAAACTGGCTTTTACACATTCCTGGCTCATCATGAACCGCATCCATTTCTAAAAGGGACGCAACGGACTCACAGAGATTTTAAAGTCGATAGGAGAAGCATGATACTCTTTCCTCTAAAGACAAAACCTTATTACACCTCCTGGCCGAACCGACCGGGTCTCTCTTTCACTTTCCGGACCAGTCAGAAGAATCGACACATACTTGGGATGGTTTCTCCTAATCGTGGCGGATGTTGTAAAGAACTCATCATCTATGTTTGGCTTGGAATTGCCAACGTCTTTCGGTACGGCAGAACTTTTCTCAAATGACATCCTAGCGAAAATTCTCTCACGCTACTTCCACTTCCGAAACAACTACAATGGAACAATACGAAGAGAAATTATTACGAAAAGTGCATGGAAATTATTTTATCAGACACGGGAGATCCATCCTGGACGCATGACAATTTGTTTCAAAGTCACAATACGTATAGGCAAATAAATGGGGACTGACAGACCCTACATCACCACCTCATGCCAAGGTCGTACCCTGCAGCGGGAAATTTGCGCCCGGCCAAGGAGGCGCGCCCCACCATGGGAACCATACACACGGCCACACCAGGAAAATGAGTAAAACCTAGAAATTAGGTTTTCATGAGAAGGGAATGACAGTTACCAGCTCATGCATGCCTACTTTGCACAATAAATTGAAGCGGTCAACATTGCTACGGTATTCACTCCTAAATGCTACTATAGGTTCGTGCAAAGCATACCTAAGGCTAGGATTCATGCCAACACAGAAGGACAATATTTTCTACAAGATCATGAAAAGGTACGCCTGCAGCTAGGGTTTGCACTAACATAAGAAAACAAGAAAAACAAGTTAAAGAGGATGTGCTGGAAGACATACCTGGGATTCGCTCGTCCGCTTTACTGTTACCACACGGCCAGACTAAAAATAAATAATAATAAAGGTGTGAAATAAAAGGAGAGGCCGGCCCCTTTTATAGGCGTGATACTTGGGAGTGTGAATAAGGAAAGGACTTACTATTTCAGTCAAGTAAGGAAAAGAGGCAACCGGGCCCGCAAAGACAAATCACCATGCCAAGTCGTCCGCACCATGCCTTGGCCCCACCACGCTAAGCCGTCCGCGCATGCCTTGACTCACCAAACCGCGCCTTGCCATGGACGCACCATGCCAAACCGTCCGCGCATGCTTTGCCTCACCAAACCATGTCATGCCTTACACCACCTTCCGCGCCATGCTTGCCTCGCCAAACCGCGTCATGACTTGCGCCATCGTGTCGCGCCATGACTTGCCGCGCCAACACCAACAACTCGCCGAGCCAGCGTCTGGATGTTCCCTAACCCAGCCAAGATGATGCATAGCCAGACTAAGCCGACGATCTTCATCTCACCGCTTCACGTTCTACACCACAAATAGAATCTATGCAAGGCTGCAAAACACGGGGATCATGAACTCTCCTTACCTCTCGAAAAAGTTAAGTCGGACCTTCCTGACCATATTTTCACGACTTGTTGTTTCGATTTTTGTCCAGGCCTGTCACCATCTTATACTTACCTCGCAACGATGCTCTCATTCCGAGCTAAGCATGTGACTTAATGTTGATGGTGGTTTTTAGCTTAGGGTTAAAATCGTAAATGTAACACCCCGTGTTTTTAGCATGGCGCATGCTGAAAGATGCGCCATGGACTGAGATGAAGCTTCATCCAAATCTTCCGTTGCGTGAAAAAAATGAACATTGGCCCTTGGCCAATGCGTTGACAATATTCGGCCAACATGGACGGACATCGGGTTGGCAGTACACGGCCAACATGGCCGGACATCGGGTTGGCAGTGGACGGCCAACATGACCGGACATCGGGTTGGAAGAGGACGGCCAACATGGCCGGACAACGGGTTGGAAGAGGACGGCCAACATGGTCGGACATCGGGTTGGCAGTGGACGGCCAACATGGTCGGATATCGGGTTGGAAGTGCACGGCCAACATGGCCGGACATCGTGTTGGAAGTGGACGGCCAACATAGCCGGACTTCGGGTTGGCAGCGGACGTCCAACATGGTCGGACTTCGGGTTGGCAGCGGACGACCAACATGGCCGGACATCGGGTTGGCAGCGGACGGCCAACATGGCCGGACATCGCTGTTGGCCAGGGTGGTAAGGTGCGGCCATCACGACTTGGGGAGTTGATGAATGATTTTTGGTCCCCCAATTTATGTTGTAAAAATGACATTTTTACATATATAGGGAGGGGTAGTTGGTTGATGGTGCATATGCGGACTATCACCAAGTAAGCTTCATAGCTTAGCCGGAAGAGTATAAATAATGCCTAAGGCTCATTTATAGTTGCGTAGCCTCGCGAAGAGGGCATTTGATGCTTAGGCATCGTTATGCCATATTGCGGACCAAACATGCATCACTTGGATGCATTTTGACGGAACGGCCTATAAGGACTAGGCCATTTCCATTATTGCTTGGCCAAGGCCATGCAAACGAGTTGGCTTAAGTTTATGTCCCATCGCGGATGAGCTACGGTCTGTGCTTGATCCCTTTAGAGTAGGGAAGGGTACGTAGGCAGCCGCAATGAGTTGCGGCATTGCCGGTACAGCACGTTGTCGCTCATATCATCTAATTTAGAGATGATTGCGGCACTTTGGCCTCTCATATCATCTGGCTCGGTAGTTCGACGCAAGAGATGATTGTAGCCATACTTGATGAGGCTAGTTGCGTTCCATTCCTTGGATGCTCATACTTCCTATCAAGGCGTTCGACATAGGTTAAAAACCCGAGTGTCGTACTGTAGCTCAAGAGGAGTCCATTTTGATGGGAAACAGCCCAAAGATCAAGACATGTTGATCTATATGGTCACAAGAATTTAGCCAAATTCCATCGTTTAGAGCCTCAAAAGGCTGTTTTTGCCGTATTAAAAAAGTTTTTATTTTCTTAACAAATCCTTTGCGGAACAAGGGTAAGTTGGAACGGTGTGGAAGCTTAAATAGCTGCATCATGCTCCACGAGCATGCATGCCAGGGCAAATGAACGTGTATTTGCCTAACTTTAAGGCTCGGATCGTAGCTTCATCATGGCGCATCGGGGAAGTTACGGCCCGCGGGACAACGCGCCAAAGGCGTAATTTTCCGGTCCGTCACAGTTGGTATCAGAGCAAGTTCCGAGAAAACACTAGGGACTATGCGGAGTGGACTCGTCAAACGAGTATTTTTTTCCTTCAAAGGGAAATAAAGCTGGAGAGTAGGCCAACTTTTGCGCGGAAAGAGTTTGTAACTGCAATGCCAATTACTTTTGTGAATCGAGTTGAGCTTGTTCATGTGCAGTGAGTTTGCCTGGCCTAAGTGGCACCCAACTTACGAGTGGATATCCGGAAGACCGTCTGGGACAGTGGGTAGACAATGGGACTAATCATCCCCACACGTTGGAAACTGGCCAACGGTGTGCGTTGTCAGGCCCGGCTAGCATCCCACTTACGAGTGGCAACCTGGATGACCGTCAGGGACGGTGGGCAACTGGAAGTTGTTTCATACAGTACTACATGTTGTTGGAATCAACCTTGTGAACTTTAGGGACTCCTTAGTGTGTAGTATGGGATGCACATTTGGGATACCTGGTCGAGATATCCTCTTGGCACTGGCCAATTGAGATTCTTGGTGACGTTGTGGACTCTTTTTGGATTCCTGGGCATACGGTATGGGACGTCTGCTCAGAAGGTCCTAAGTGATGTTTCATGACAAACTTGAAGAAACGCGTGATTTCTGAGCATCTGGTATGGGACTTTTGCACAGGAATCCAAACCAAAGAGATTGTCCACAATAGCTTTGATTTTGAATTTCGAGGACGAAATTCTTTAAAGGGGTGAATAGTGTAACACCCCGTGTTTTTATCATGGCACATGCTGAAAGATGCGTCATGGACTGAGATGAAGCTTCATCCAAAACTTCCGTTGCGTGAAAAAAAGGAACATTGGCCCTTGGCCAATGCGTTGACAATGTTCGGCCAACATGGCCGGACATCGGGTTGGAAGAGGACGGCCAACATGGCCGGACATCGGGTTGGCAGTGGACGGCCAACATGGCCGGACATCGTGTTGGAAGTGAACGGCCAACATGGCCGGACTTCGGGTTGGCAGCGGACGACCAACATGGCCGGACATCGGGTTGGCAGAGGACGGCCAACATGGCCGGACATCGCTGTTGGCCAGGGTGGTAAGGTGCGGCAATCACGGCCTGGGGAATTGATGAATGATTTTTGGTCCCCCAATTTAAGTTGTAAAAATGACATTTTTACATATATAGGGAGGGGTAGTTGGTTGATGGTGCATATGCGGATTATCACCAAGTAAGCTTCATAGCTTAGCCGAAAGAGTATAAATGATGCCTAAGGCTCATTTATAGTTGCGTAGCCTCGCGAAGAGGGCATTTGATGCTTAGGCATCGTTATGCCATATTGCGGACCAAACATGCATCACTTGGATGTATTTGACGGAACGGCCTATAAGGACTAGGCCATTTCCATTATTGCTTGGCCAAGGCCATGCAAACGAGTTGGCTTAAGTTTATGTCCCATCGCAGATGAACTACGGTTTGTGCTTGATCCCTTTAAAGTAGGGAAGGGTACGTAGGCAGCCGCAATGAGTTGCAGCATTGCCGGTCCAGCACGTTGTCGCTCATGCCATCTAATTTAGAGATGATTGCGGCACTTTGGCCTCTCATATCATCTGGATCGGTAGCTCTACGCAAGAGATGATCGTGGCCATACTTGATGAGGCTAGTTGCGTTCCATTCCTTGGATGCTCATACTTCCTATCAATGCGTTCGACATAGGCTAAAAAACCGAGTGTCGTAATTTAGCTCAAGGGGAGTCCATTTTGATGGGAAACGGCCCAAAGATCAAGACATATTGATCTACTAATCCATATGGTCACCAGAATTTAGCCAAATTCCATCGTTTAGAGCCTCAAAAGGGCATTTTTGCCGTATTAAGAAAGTTTTTATTTTCTTAACAAATCCTTTGCGGAACAAGGGTAAGTTGGAACGGTGTGGAAGCTTAATGAGCTGCATCATGCTCCACGAGCATGCATGCCATGGCAAATGAACGTGCATTTGCCTAACTTTAAGGCTCGGATCGTTGCTTCATCATGGCGCATCGGGGAAGTTACGGCTCGCGGGGCAACGCGCAAAAGGCATAATTTTCCGGTCCGTCACAGTTGGTATCAGAGCAAGTTCCGAGAAAACACTAGGGACTATGCGGAGTGGACTCGTCAAACGAGTATTTTTTCCTTCAAAGGGAAATAAAGCTGGAGAGTAGACCAACTTTTGCGCGGAAAGAGTTTGTAACTGCAATGTCAATTACTTTTGTGAATCGAGTTGAGCTTGTTCATGTGCAGTGAGTTTGCCTGGCCTAAGTGGCACCCCACTTACGAGTGGATATCCGGAAGACTGTCTTGGATGGTGGGTAGACAATGGGACTGATCATCCCCACACGTTGGAAACTGGCCAACGGTGTGCGTTGTCAGGCCCGGCTAGCATCCCACATACGAGTGGCAACTTTGGATGACCGTCGAGGGACGGTGGGCAACCTGAAGTTGTTTCATACTGATACTACATGTTGTTGGAATCAACCTTGTGAACTTTAGGGACTCCTGAGTGTGTAGTATGGGATGCACATTTGGGATACCTGGTCGAGATATCCTCTTGGCACTGGCCAATTGAGATTCTTGGTGACGTTGTGGACTCTTTTTGGATTCCCGGGCATACGGTATGGGACGTGTGCTCAGAAGGTCCTAAGTGATGTTTCATGACAAACTTGAAGAAACCCGTGATTTCTGAGCATCTGGTATGAGACTTTTGCTCAGGAATCCAAACCGAAGAGATTGTCCACAATAGCTTTGATTTTGAATTTCGAGGACGAAATTCTTTAAAGGGGTGAATAGTGTAACACCCCGTGTTTTTAACATGGCGCTTGCTGAAAGATGCGTCATGGACTGAGATAAAGCTTCATCTAAAGCTTCCGTTGCGTGAAAAAAAAGGAACATTGGCCCTTGGCCAATGCGTTGACAATGTCCGTCCAATATGGCCGGACATCGGGTTGGAAGTGCACGGCCAACATGGCCGGACATCGGGTTGGAAGAGGACGGCCAACATGGCCGGACATCGGGTTGGAAGTGGACGGCCAACATGGCGGACTTAAATTAGTTCAAAAGGAATATACCGAAGGGGTTGGCGGACGGCCAACATGGCGGACTTCGGGTTAGCGCGGACGACCAACATGGCCGACATCGCTGTTAGCCGGAGGGTGGTAAGGTTCGGCCATCACGGCCGGGGAGTTGATGAATGATTTTTGGTCCCCAGATTTAAGTTGTAAAAATGACATTTTTACATATATAGGAGAGGGTAGTTGGTTGATGGTGCATATGCGGACTATCACCAAGTAAGCTTCATAAGCTTAGCGGAAGAGTATAAATGATGCCTAAGGCTCATTTATAGTTGCGTAGCCTCGCGAAGAGGGCATTTGATGCTTAGGCATCGTTATGCCATATTTTACAAGTGAGACAAACATGCATCACTTGATGCATTTTGACGGAACGACCGATAAGGACTAGGCCATTTCCATTATTGCTTGGCCAAGGCCATGCAAACGAGTTGGCTTAAGTTTATGTCCCATCGCGGATGAACTACGGTCCTGTGGTTGATCCCTTTAGAGTAGGGAAGGGTACGTAGGCAGCCGCAATGAGTTGCGGCATTGCCGGTCCAAAGACGTTGTCGCTCATATCATCTAATTTAGAGATGATTGCGGCACTTTGGCCTCTCATATCATCTAGCTCAGTAGCTCGACGCAAGAGATGATTGTGGCCATACTTGATGAGGCTAGTTGCTTTCCATTCCTTGGATGCTCATACTTCCTATCAAGGCGTTCGACATAGGCTAAAAACCCGAGTGTCGTAATTTAGCTCAAGAGAAGTCCATTTTGATGGGAAACGGCCCAAATATCAAGACATTATAGTGATCTACACTACCAATCGGTCTCAAGAACAACTCAAAGTTAAGAAAGAAGAAGTAACTAGATTTTCCTCAAAATTCAGTAATAATAATCCACCACAAGTTTCAGGAGATAAGGTGGTGAGAAGGGTGTGATTGGCACACGCACCAGCCACACACAAGGCTACTAATAATTACCAACGTTAGAAACAATAAAAACTAGACTAATTACTAAGGCACCCTAAGACTGGATAGCCCTTTTATCGGGATAGCCCTTAGTCCGGGATATGACAAATGCCCTTTCCTTCTCCTCAAGGATGAAGTTTTCAAATTCTTCACTATAAACCGCTTGTCCTCCCAAGTAGCTTCGCCTTGACCATATCCTTCCATTGTATCAAGATCTCGTGTTATTACTTGTTGGTTCTTTTTTGATCTCTCTAGTTGCCAAAATCTTCAATGGTTCTACCTTGATGTTGCCTTGTGTCGATGGTTGGCAATTTGTCTCGGGATTACCACTCTTCTTCCCACCTTAGGTTTAAGCTGAGATACATGGAAGGTAGAGTGTATCCTTGAACTGGGCCGGTAGCTCCAATTTATATGCCATCGCTCCTATCTTAGCCAGCACCTTGTAGGGACCATAGAACTTGGTCGCTAGCTTTAAATTCTTCCTCGCCAACCGAAGTCCGGCGATATGGTTGTAGTCTCGAGATAAAGCCAGTCCCCTATTTCAAAGGACCTCTCGGACCTTTTCTTGTCGCCTTTGTTGTTTCACCCTGTGTTGTGCCATCTCTAGAGTTTCCTTCAACATTTGACTCATTACTTGTCTCGTAGTAAATAGTCTTCTTGCAAAGATGGACTCCGGCTTGAGATGATAGAATACCAAACCGAGGAGGTGCAAACCCATACAATGCTTGAAAGGGAGTTAGCTTTAGACTTGTGTGATATGAAGTGTTGTACCACCACTCGTAGAGTGAGAGCCATGTAACCCATTTTGATGGCCTAAAACTTGTTATACATCTTAGGTAGGTCTCTAGACATGCATTTACTCTCTATGTCTGACCATCTGTCTGAGGATGGTAGGCAGTGCTCATGTGTAAGGTGGTTCCTAATTTAGCAAATAAGGCTTGCCAAAAGTTGCTCATAAACACACTATCTCTCGTCGGAGACTATTGTTTTGGGTAATCCATGCACTAAAGATTGAGTCAATGAATACCTTGGCTACGGATGAGGCAAGTGTAGGGATGATCGAGGGCCAAGAAGTGGTCAGATTTGGTAAATCTGTCCACCACTACTAAGATCATTGTTCTCCCTTCGATTTGGGTAGCCCTATGATGAAGTCCATGCTAATATGCTCCCATGCCGATTCTCGGTATTGGCGGTGGTCGTAAGAGTCCTGCAGTATGGTGTTGAAGTTCTTATGTTGTTGGCAAATGTCACATTCCTTGACATACCGCAAAGTATTTGTTGCTTCATACCCTTCCAATGAAAATATAATTTGGCCCTTTGATAGCCGGCTTGAGACCCCGAATGTCCTCCAATGGCGTAAGTATGAATGGCTTCCATAATCCTCTCGTCTAAGCTCTCCATTTACCCCCACATAGATTTTGTTTTTGAATCTCAACACTCCTTGTTGGAAGCTATAATCTTCTACCGCATCGACTTGAATGAGTAGTTTAGAAATAATGTCACTTGCCATCTCGATCTTTTGTGTAGTCAGTGTTGCACTTCTTCTACCCAAGAAGGTTGACTTTGGAATATGGCATTGTAACTAGAATCTTCGATTATTACAACCCCGGATAGGGCATCCGCTACCTTATTCTCAGTACCCTTCTTATACCTTAACTCATAAGTGTACCCCAAGAGTTTTGAAAGCCATTTCTGCTGTAGAGAGGTGTGAATTCTTTGCTCTAGCAGATACTTAATACTCTGATGGTCAGTATATATGAAAAAAAAAATTCCCATCAAGTAAGTCCTCCATTTGGTCACCGCCATGACAACCGCCATCATCTCTTTTTCATATGTAGACAGAGATAGAAACCTGGTTCCCATTCCCTTGCTAAAAATGCAATTGGTCTCTCGGTTCTCGCATCAAGACAAATTCTCCTACCCCTGTGTCACAAGCATCAGTGTATAACTCAAATGGTTTTGAAAAATCTGGTAGTATAAGCACAGGAGTGGTTATCATGGCCTCCTTTAGATGTTCAAATGATAGTTGGGATGCCTCATTCCAATTGAAGTTATTCTTCTTAAGTAACTCAAAGGAGAGGTTTGCATGATCCCATACCCCTTTACAAACTTCCCGTAGTACCTGTAAGACCTAAGAACCCTCTCAACTCTTTTATAGTCTTTGGGGTTGGCCAATTCTTCATACAAGAGATCTTCTCGGGTCAGCACTACTCCTTCACCATTAATTATGTGACCCAAGTACTCAATCTGTGTCTTCCCAAAGTAACATTTGCTTAACTTAGCATAGAGGGAATGTTTCTTGAGAAGAGATAGTGTGGTGCTGAGATGTTGCTGGTGAGTTTCCAAATCTGGGCTGTATATCAAGATGTCATCAAAGAAGACCAGTATGAACTTCCTCAAGAAGGGTTTGAACACATCATTCATCAAAGCCTGAAAACTGGCAGGAGCATTAGTTAATCCAAATGGCATGACTAGAAACTCGTAATGCCCTTGGTGAGTTTTAAAAGCAGTCTTGTGTGTATCAGATACTGCCACTCTTATTTGATGATATCCTGCTCTTAGATCAATCTTAGAAAACACCTTTGAGCCTTTGAGCTCATCTAGTAATTCTTCAATAACTGGAATGGGGTACTTGTCTTTGATAGTTATCTCATTCACTTTTCTGTAGTCTACACAAAACCTCCAAGTTCCATCCTTCTTTTCACTAGTAAATTGGTGAAGAAAAAGGGCTATGACCGGGTTTAATGATTCTACTGTTAGCATTTCTTGTACTAATTTTTCCACTACCTCCTTTTGTATGTAGGGAATTCTATAGGGTCTTTGATTGGGAGGAGTTGAAAGTGGTTTAAGAGGAATGTAGTGATCATGATTTCTGTGTGGAGGTAGGGTATTGGGTTCCTTAAACAATGTCTCATGTGAATTGAGGATGGGCTTGAGGGGTTCAGGAATGGTGGTGTCAGACTCGATGGCTCTGAGTGAGTATAAATGTGCCATAAATACTTGCTTCTTCTTCTCACTCTTTAAGAGCTTGTCACATTCTCACCTGTTATTATGGAAATACTTGGAGTAATATCTGTCATTCCATTAACTCAATATATTCACCCTTCATTTTAAAAGTAATGGTTAACTTGGAAAAATCAAATTGCACGGGGGCTAATAGTCTTCATCCAATCAACTCCTAAGACCATATCACAACCACCAAGGCAACAACCTCAAATCAAACTCAAATTCATGGCCTTGCATATTCCAAGGAAAACCAGAGCACTTAGCCGTACTCAAAATTTATTCCCATCCGCTTCTGACCACTTGAAATGCATTAGTTGATTCAATACAAAGGGCCACTAACTCTAGCTATTTCGGGGTCTAGAAAGCTATGGGTACTACCACTTTCTATGAGTATAGTGAGTGATTTCCTTTTTAGACTTACCTTTAATCTTGATGGTATTAGTAGAGATATTACCCGAGAGAGCATGTAGTGATATCTCTACCTCTTCTTCACTAGCTCCCGAATTAGTGGTGAGCTCCCAAAATTCTTCTTCGATTGAGCTAAGTCTTCATCATCACCGCTAACATAAACAGTTGTTGCTTCACACACTTATGCCCCTTGCTAAAGACCTCATCACGTTATAACATAATCCCTTTTCCCTTCTTGACCTCATTTCAAAGATAAGTCAACTTTCTAATGGGGGTAATTTAGAGGTGGGTGTGCTCCCCTGTCTGGGTGAGGGTGTACTTGACCTAGGAGAAGTTACAATTGCTCTATTGGTGTTGGGAATGTGTAGAGGAGGTAATTTGAGGTTTGCTTTGCTTCTCCTTGTTGTGGTTTCTAATAGAGCCTCTTGCATTCTCAAGCAAATGAATGGCTTGCCTCAAACCAAGAAGGGCTAAACATCTCGCAGCTATTATAAGCTCTTCCTTCAACCCACCGATCCAACCGGAAGTAAAATAAGCCTCGGTGAGGTATTTGTTCTCGCGATCATTAAAGCCTTCAATTCTTCAAATATCTCTTGATACTCCAACACCTGCACTCCTTTTGGCTCGGTTTATTGAACTCACCCACAATGTCATCATGACCCAACTCCCGAAATCTGAGGTGATGTCTAGGATAAATTCTACCCATACTATTTCTTCCTTTCCCTCCTGATAATCTTGGAACCACACATCAGCCTTATCTTCTAAGTACAAGGAAGCCAAATGTACTTTTTGTCCTTCATCCATAGAGTGGAGCTGGAAATATTTTTTACATTTTCTAATCCACGATCTAGGGTTAACCCTCCAAATCTAGGAAAATCAACCTTAGGTTTATGATGATGTGAAAACTGATTCGAGAAAAGAGATTGATTATTATTACCTCCTATATTAGATCTGTTGTTAGAGTGCGATCCCGAATCTGTTTCTGGTTCAATCTTCTTTACAGCTTTTTCTACCTCCCCGTGCTATAATAGCTCCTATACCACTCATTGTCTTAATCATTTGAGCTATATCAGCTGAGTTCTTCACTTGAGCATCTTCCAATCTTTTGACAGACGCCTCTGTTCGTTCTTGTGATTCTTCCTGGCTTTTAGTGAGTGTGGTAACCCTTATGTTAAGATCCTCAACATATTTTTGATTCACCATTGTATCAGGTCCTCAGATCGAGTGCTCTGATACCAATTGTAGTGATCTACACTACCAATCGGTCTCAAGAACAACTCAAAGTTAAGAAAGAAGAAGTAACTAGATTTTCCTCAAAATTCAATAATAATAATCCACCACAAGTTTCAGGAGATAAGGTGGTGAGAAGGGTGTGATTGGCACACGCGCCAGTCACACACAAGGCTACTAATAATTACCAACGGTAGAAACAATAAAAACTAGACTAATTACTAAGGCACCCGGCATGACCGGATGTTTTATCGTGGTTAGCTCTAGTCCGGGATATATGACAACATGTTGATCTATTGATCCACATGGTCACTGAATTTAGCCAAATTCCATCGTTTAGAGCCTCAAAAGGTCATTTTTACCGTATTAAGAAAGTTTTTATTTTCTTAACAAATCCTTTGCGGAACAAGGGTAAGTTGGAACGGTGTGGAAGCTTAAATAGCCGCATCATGCTCCACGAGCATGCATGCCGTGGCAAATGAACGTGCATTTGCCAAACTTTAAGGCTCCTGGACGTTGCTTCATCATGGGCGCATCGGGGAAGTTACTTACTCGCGGGCAACGCGCAAAGGCATAATTTTCCTGGCCATTCACAGTTTGGTATCGTGAGCAAGTTCCGAGAAAACACTAGGGACTATATGAGTGGACTCGTCAAACGAGTATTTTTTCCTTCAAAGGGAAATAAAGCTGGAGAGTAGGCCAACTTTTGCGCGGAAAGAGTTTGTAACTGCAATGCCAATTAGTTTTGTGAATCGAGTTGAGCTTGTTCATGTGCAGTGAGTTTGCCTGGCCTAAGTGGCACCCCACTTACGAGTGGATCTCCGGAAGACCGTGCGGGACGGTGGGTAGACAATGGGACTCGATCATCCCCACACGTTGGAAACCGGCCAACTGGTGTGCGTTGTCGAGCCCGGCTAGCATCCCACTTACGAGTGGCACCTGGATGACCGTCGGGGACGGTGGGCAACGGAAGTTGTTTCACACAATGCCCACATGTTGTTGGAATCAACCTTGTGAACTTTAGGGACTCCAGAGTGTGTAGTATGGGATGCACATTTGGGATACCTGGTCGAGATATCCTCTTGGCACTGGCCAATTGAGATTCTTGGTGACGTTGTGGACTCTTTTTGGATTCCTGGGCATACGGTATGGGACGTGTGCTCAGAAGGTCCTAAGTGATGTTTCATGACAAACTTGAAGAAACCCGTGATTTCTGAGCATCTGGTATGGGACTTTTGCTCAGGAATCCAAACCGAAGAGATTGTCCACAATAGCTTTGATTTTGAATTTCGAGGACGAAATTCTTTAAAGGGGTGAATAGTGTAACACCCCATGTTTTTAGCATGGCGCATGCTGAAAGATGCGCCATGCACTGAGATAAAGCTTCATCTAAAGATTCCATTGCGTAAAAAAAAGGAACATTGGCCCTTGGCCAATGCGTTGACAATGTTCGGCCAATATGGTCGGACATCGGGTTGGAAGTGCAGGCCAACATGGCCGGACATCGGGTTGGCAGTGGACGGCCAACATGGCCGGACATCGTGTTGGAAGTGGACGCCAACATGGCCGGACATCGTGTTGGCGGACGGCCAACATGGCTCGGACATCGGGTTGGCGTGGACGGCCAACATGGCCGGACATCGCTGTTGGCCAGGGTGGTAAGGTGCGGCCATCACGGCCTGGGGAGTTGATGAATGATTTTTGGTCCCCCAATTTAAGTTGTAAAAATGACATTTTTACATATATAGGGAGGGGTAGTTGGTTGATGGTGCATATGCGGATTATCACCAAGTAAGCTTCATAGCTTAGTTTTAAGAGTATAAATGATGCCTAAGGCTCATTTATAGTTGCGTAGCCTCGAAGAGGGCATTTGATGCTTAGGCATCGTTATGCCATATTGCGGACCAAACATGCATCACTTGGATGCATTTTGACTAACTACCTATAAGGACTAGGCCATTTACATTATTGCTTGGCCAAGGCCATGCAAACGAGTTGGCTTAAGTTTATGTCCCATCGCGGATGAACTACGATCTGTGCTTGATCCCTTTAGAGTAGGGAAGGGTACGTAGGCGCCGCAATGAGTTGCAAGATTGCTTGGTCCAAAGACGTTGTTGCTCATATCATCTAATTTAGAGATGATTGCGCACTTTGGCCTCTCATATCATCTCGGCTCTGAGCTCGACGCAAGAGATGATTGTGGCCATACTTGATGAGGCTATTTGCGTTCCATTCCTTGGATGCTCATACTTCCTATCAAGGCGTTCAACATAGGCTAAAAACCCGAGTGTCGTAATTTAGCTCAAGAGGAGTCCATTTTGATGGGAAACGGCCCAAAGATCAAGACATGTTGATCTATTGATCCACATGGTCACCAAAATTTAGCCAAATTCCATCGTTTAGAGCCTCAAAAGGCTGTTTTTGCCGTATTAAGAAAGTTTTTATTTTCTTAACAAATCCTTTTTATGGAACAAGGGTAAGTTGGAACGGTGTGGAAGCTTAAATAGCTGCATCATGCTCCACGAGCATGCATGCCAGGGCAAATGAACGTGCATTTGCCTAACTTTAAGGCTCGGATCGTTGCTTCATCATGGCGCATCGGGGAAGTTACGGCCCGCGGGGCAATGCGCCAAAGGAGTAATTTTCCGGTCTATCACAGTAAAACAGTACAATGGACATGACGTCACTATTACCATTAGCACAATTATTGAATCGATCAGCATGCCTATGCAAGAATTACCGGGGTACCTTTTTTTTTTGGGTCATGTTCCAGAACCCTTAACATTGACCGACATCATCTATGCCAAACCCTAATTCTCATGCTACCTCGCCAAGGCATGCCAACCATGCTAGCCGCACCACTGTGCCAATGTCAAACCATGCCAGCCACATCCCCGCGCCAAGGCATGCCAACCATGTTAGCCGCACCATGCGCCAAGGAATGCCAACCATGCCAGCCGAACCAATGGCAAACCATGCCAGCCGCGTCTACCGCGCCAAGGCATGCCAACCATGTTAGCCACACCATGCGACGATGGCATGCCAAACCCTTGTCCCCACCAAGACAACCGCACCTTGCCTTGGCCCCACCATGCCAAGCCGTCCGTGCCAAACCCTTGGCCCCAACCATGCTAGCCGCACCATGCGCCGATGGCATGCCAAACCCTTGGCCCCACCATGCCAACCGCACCTTGCCTTGGCCCCACCATGCCAAGCCGTCCGTGCCAAACCCTTGGCCCCACCATGCCAAGCCAACCGCACCTTGCCTTGGCCCCACCATGCCAAGCCGTCCGTGCCAAACCCTTGGCCCCACTATGCCAAGCCATCCGCGCCATTTTGTCTTGGCCCCACCATGCCGGCCTTCCCCATCCGGCTACCAAAACGAAGGCGTGCGACGATCAACGATCGCCCTTCCATCCTAGATGCAAATCCTAGCCGTCCAAGGTCGCCAAACAACGCATGGTAACCTTTGGCTCAAAACCCTAGTTTTGGCCACGCCAAACCACGCCAAGGCATGCCATGCCACATGTGCCAATGGCATGCCAACCACCTTGTCGCGCCATACCATGCCGACCTTCCCTATTGCGGCTACCAAAACGAAGACGTGTGACGATCAACGGCCACCCTTCCATCCTAGATGCAAATCCTAGTCGTCCAAGGTCGCCAAACAACGCATGGTAACCTTTGGCTCAAAACCCTAGTTTTGGCCACGGCAAACCGCACCAAGGCATGCCATGCCACATGTGCCAATGGCATGCCAACCGCCTTGCCGCGCCATGCCATGCCAGCCTTCCCTATTGCGGCTACCAAAACGAAGGCGTGCGACGATCAACAACCACCCTTCCATCCTAGATGCAAATCCTAGCCGTCCAAGGTCGCCAAAAAACGCATGGTAACCTTTGGCCCAAAACCCTAGTTTTGGCCACGCCAAACCGCGCCACATGCCAACCGCCTTGCCGCGCCATGCCATGCCGGCCTTCCCTATTGCGGCTACCAAAACGAAGGCGTGCGACGATCAAAGGCCACACTTCCATCCTAGATGCAAATCCTAGCCGTCCAAGGTTGCCAAACAACGCATGGTAACCTTTGGCTCAAAACCCTAGTTTTGGCCACGCCAAACCGCGCCAAGGCATGCCATGCCACATGTGTCAATGGCATGCCAACCGCCTTGTCGTGCCATACCATGCCGGCCTTCCCTATTGCGGCTACCAAAATGAAGACGTGCGACGATCAACGGCCCCCCTTTCATCCTAGATGCAAATCCTATCCGTCCAAGGTTGCCAAACAACGCATGGTAACCTTTGGCCCAAAACCCTAGTTTTGGCCACGCCAAACCGCGTCAAGGCATACCATACCACATGTGCCAATGGCATGCCAACCACCTTGCCGCGCCACACCATACCGGCCTTCCCTATGCGGCTACCAAAATGAAGGCCTGCAACAATCAACGGCCACTTTTTCATCTAAGGTGCAGATCTTAGCCGTCCAAGGTTTCCGGCCAAAGCATGGCAACCTTTGGCCCTAGTTTAGTCGCGCCTAAACAAAGCCAAAACCCTAACTTTTGGCCGCGCCTAAACTAAGCCATATTAAAGCCATACTGATCATGCTTTCATGCCACTGGCTACCAAACGAAGGGTTGCAATAATCAATGGCTATCTTTCCTCTTAAGATGCAAAATCTCGACCGTCGAAGGTCACCACCGAGCCGACAAGTCTCCCAAGCTCAACTCGTCGGATAACAACAACGTGCTACATGTTTTCCATGAAAACACTCGAGACATCAACGCATGTCACAAACTGGGAGATGCTCATTGGGTATTGGTTTGGCGGTTTACAGCGTGCGGCGTACACTACGCCCGTTATAGGAAAGTGTCATAAGGATGAGGCGGTTAGTAATACAGGGAGTAATGGTGAAACGCTTTCTTTTATGGAACATCAATTCCAGGCGTGACCGGTTACCACCTCCTCCCATTTACTCATCCGTTTTCCATTTCTTAATGAGACCAGAGTACGTTTCACTTCGACTTGTATAAATAGGCATTACCTATTTCCACCGAACAACAAGTTCGGGTCAGGAGCATAAAACATTCAGAAAACATTTGCTAGCTCTCCATCTGTGAGCTTCCCACTTTCTGATACAAGTCGTAAAACAACTACTCTTCCAGAATCAACTATTCTGGTCTCAACACTTTCTTCGCTTCCCTCCCCAAAACCAACCCTTCTCCTTCACTTTGTGACCGAAGCAAATCTAGAACGGCCATTTCTTGGTTTAGGCCGGATTTGTATAGATTGATCTCTCTAATCTAAAGTACTCCCTTGCAATACATTGTTTAGGGTTTAAATTCGTTTCTCACCCACACACCCGAAATTACCAAAATCAGCAGAAACCGTTTTCACCCTCAAACACTTGCCTATCGGACAAATCAATCTCAATCTAATCTTTACGATTGTACTTAGTACGATAAAAACTGCAATATCAGATCACACAACTACGAGAAAGTAGTATCGGTCTGGCTTCACAAGCCCAATGAAGTCTTCAAGTCGTTAACCTACATGGTCACAATAGAAACCTAAGGTTAAAGGAGAATCGACTCTAGCTTATACAACTAGTATCACACAGGATGTGTGGGGATTAGGTTTCCCAGTTGCTAGAGTTCTCCCTTATATAGTCTTTCAAATCAGGGTTTGCAATCAAGTTAGCTTAGTAACAAAGCATTCAATATTCACCGTTAGATGAAAACCTGATTAGATTCAAGCTAATATCTTTCAACCGTTAGATCAAAACTTAGCTTGTTTCACACAAATGATATGCATGTTTTTAGGTTTGTGTAACCGTACCCAAACATGTACATTTAGTTGGTTCAACAGTAGTTAACCAAATGGTTAGCCATATGAGCACTTTCATATCAACCTTATTCTTCTTTACCATAACTAGTTCAAATGACTCAAATGAACTAGTTAGAGAGTTGTTCAATTGCTTAAATATTTATAATAGACAAAATTGAAACAAAAAAAATTTGATTCACTCGAATCGATTCATGAACTTTATAGCCACGGTTTGCAATTATGCATTCCTTAGTTTATATAAGTTTAAGTTCACAAATAATCGTTTTTAGAAAATAACCAACTTAAGTATGCGAATGGTACGCGGACTTAAGTACCCGGAATAAGTTTGTTTTTAGTTTACAAACTCCAGCAGAATTTCTCGGGATGAGAACTTCCGACAGTACGCGGACTTGGTACGCGGACTCTAGTTCCGGTTTTCCTGAGCAGCAAAGTACGTATGCTTTGTGAATTGGCGAGGGTACCCAAATATACCTCAAGCTAAATCTTTTCCTACCTATAAGTCCTTTCTCCGAAAGTGATTGTCTATGGACTGAGTCGAGACAATATAACTAATCAGTTCACATTTCGTGTGATCGTCTATGGATACGAGATCGAGACAATACAACAACGAAGTATGTTTACTTGATACAAAGGTTCGGACTTAACCAAACACAATAGGATTGCTTATCAAGTAAATAGGAATGAAAGTTTGTGTGATTTACTTTAATTATAATAAAACAATTATAATGCGGAAAATAAAAGTAAATGACACAACAAGATTTTGTTAACGAGGAAACCTCAAATGCAGAAAAACTCCGGGACCTTGTCCAATCAATACTCTCGTGATTAAGCCGCTACACAAAATTACACCTAACTTTGTATAGTTGATACCAAGTAACTAACCATATAGTTCACTTAGTTCCGTCTGTATTCCCATGCCTCCGACTTGTGAATAAGTCACGTACTTGGAACAATTCCTTTGGTTCGTATTCCAAACAGTAAAGGAACAACAAATCTATTTGGTATCAACTCTATTCAACCAAGTGATATGAGTCGGACAAAGGCTCTTTCTTTTATCTTAACATAAACTCCTTCATCGGGTCCTTAGATCTATCTTATGTTCAATCACCCAAAGGTAATCATTTAAGATTAAGCCAATCAATACCTTTAATCACAAGTAAACGTATTGATGCCGATCTACTCAATTAATCAATCCAATCTACCACAAGGATAAACCGATTATTAATTGGATCCTCTTTTACCGAAACAAGTATTGTGCACACCAAAGATTATAAAACCCAAGTCAGATCTTCAATATCTTATTTGTCTTCAAATCTTCTTAAATCTTCAATAAAAACCTGCACACAATCACTTGAATCTCTTGTGATCAATCACTCACAGAATGGAGTCTGTTAACAATGGATTATCACAAAAAAAATCCCTGTTGAAACTCTGAACTAGTTTGAGTGAATCTTATATCAGAAGAGAAGATTCTCAAGAATAAACAAACTAGGTGCAATTCAGATTTCAACCACTGTTAGTCAATCAAATCAATCGAAAGCAAAGATAAACCGCAATTATCTAGTTTCCCACCAACGGGTCGCTCTAGAGCTTCTCAATCCCAAAGAATACTTTAAGCTGAGCGATCGTAAGAGATTTCGCCTAATTAGGTTACTCTCCTCTCCGAATAAAGCGGTTACACCAAGAATAACAACAAAAGAGTAAATATGTTGTTACGAAGGATTAGTTTGCTAGAAAGGCAAACTTCGTGTATTTATAGACAAGGAAGTTTGGACACCAAGGAGTTTCCAAAACCGAAAATATTCTCAAGATATTCATAAAAGCACGATTCGGTTTTCATAATTCCTGGAAATGCTCCAAAAATAACGATCGAAATCTCTCGGAAAATCTAATTAGTAAATGCACATTACTAATTCTGTAATTTCCCTACAAAATGAAATTAATAACCTTAATTAAAAGATTCTTAACTTACTTATGTTTCGATCTTGGGATTCTCTTCCCTTAGCCGTTAAGGAATATCTTTGAACAATTATAGAAATAAACATTCACAGCACGTGTTCAAAGTTTGTCGACATCTTAACTTTGTAAGTTCTCTTTCACACTTACAACCTTGAAACCGATTTGCCACACTTCAAAACAAGTTTAGAATTGGTTCATCTGACTTTCAAGAACTATGTGATTGATCAAACCAACATTCAATCACAATCATGGGTTTACGGTTCTACCAAAACAAGTTTCGGTTCTACCTCCATGTGAGTACAGTGCATAGTCACACTAGCTTCCCAAAAGTTCGGTTGACTAGGTAATAGGATCGGTTCCCCACATATATATGGTATCTAACTTATATGTGTTGCACATGTCCATAGGATCGGTTCCCCTTTCTGCTATAAACCTTGCCGCACCCCATACAAGGATCGGTTCCTTTGATGTACTTGCACCCCTTACTAGGATCGGTTCCCTTCCCTTACAAGGATCGGTTCCCTTTCCCTTACAAGGTCAGACATACAAAATCCGATCATACCACAGTGATTACTTAAGATCGGTTTTACTAATAAAAGTTATACCAATACATAAGTCAAGCCTTTGTGAACAGTTCTACAAGAACACAACAAGTTGTGAGCGGTTATACTCTATCACACATATTGGTTGTTCATAAGATATGCAATGAATAACAAAACCAATAATACCTGGCAATTTCCTTTTCGGTTCACAAACAAGTTTATGAACTTACTTCCTTAGAACACATGTAAACATTGTTCCCTAGGATGAAATCCTCACCTTATACCCATACATAATCACAATAGCATTCAAATGATTATGGCGATGTCTTATCTACAAATTTTAATGGTTAAGCAATAAACCTCGTATTGTATTCCTTAATATTATGTCTATCTAGAGTTCAAATATGCTTCGCAGTTATGTTTTCAATATGCACGACTTGAAAGATACGTTAGGGAATGAAACAGTTCAAGTCAAATATCACTAACCTCAAGTGGAAGGATGATTGTTGTCGTTGTAGCTCCTTGCTTCTTCACATCTTTAAGTCTTCGCAATACTTGTAATGTCTCATATCCTAATACTTTCAAGCTAACCTATACGAAGTTTAACTCTAGTACATAATCAAGCGACTCTTAACATGAGTTTTGATTCACTAAAATATGACAACCAAACTTGACATACCAAAGCTTGGTGGGTTCAACCGAGCCATGCTCTAACAATCTCCCCCTTTGTCAATTTTAGTGACAAAACTCTTACATCATATGGATAAACAAATTACAATAATTCATTACAATCCGCTTGATTCCCGATTCAACAGCACAGTGAAACTGCTTATATTCAATCATTGAAAATGTCGCTATTGACATTATAATAACAAATCTATTAATCCCCCTAAGGAAGATAGGTAGATATTCAATCCGCACATCTTTGATATACCAAACATATGACATGTGACCCCCCCCCCCCCTTAGTCTGTGCTTTCACTCTTTCGTTAGATAAAAACATTCAAGTACCAATGTTCTTTTCCTAGCGATGCCAATCAAGATAAATATCAATGCCGAAGATCACTGTTTACTCCATATATTTCTCCCCCTTTTTGTCACAAAAATGACAAAGAAATAAAGGACAACACGAAAATAAAGGACAACACGAAAAGAATCTTACAAATCTAAGAATAGACTTGCAAACCTGTAGAGTTAGGCACGAGGGTTCCACACATCATGTTCTGATAACCAATATCAAAACCGAAACTACAAGTAGTCTTATTTTGATATGTTACCAAGGAAACAATTGCCCGAAACAATTTTTCCAATTTAGTTTAGCAAACCAAAAACAACTAAGCATATTAGTCCTTTGCTAAACGATTGTTCAAAAACAACCGCTTAATTCGATAAGACCAAAATAAAGATAAACTCCATTTTTCTCATCAGGGTTCTAATTATCCATAAACTTAGACCTTTCAATTTTAAACAAGACAAGTACTAGGTTAGTTAACTAGCATTTCTTGTTTAGGCATTCGATTAGACTTGAATAACCGAAACCTCACTTCGATAAGTCTAACTAAGATCAGAATTAACTTAGTTTATCTTATCCGGAATCGAATTGGACTAAACAACTCATCCCGTACACATATTATTTCGTTAAGTGATCGAATTTTAAATAGTGGTAAGAAGGTTGTCGTTCACTCGGACTCGATGAGATTGATTTTAGGCTTAAATAATGGAAAATACTAAAAATAAGAAAATATATATACAAAAGTTGACAAGATGAAGAGATGATCGGGACTCAGGATTCCACCAGACTTCAATTTCATGTAGTTCAAATACTAATTCTAAACAATAATAGCTCAAAATATAAAGTTTCATTGACTCTAATTCATTGCCTAAAATAGATTTCGAAAGTAATGGTTGTAAATCTAAAATATGGGATATCAAAACATTTAAGCAAGCATAACCCATCAATTGAAATGACAACTATTCAATGATAATCATAATTAAATTAAATAACTGTGCAATTAGTCATAAAAAGAATTAATATAATTACCGCATTCGTGAAATTTGGCTTCCTCCGTTATCTCGGTGATGGGTTTTAACTCCTCATATTGTAGACACTCTCAAAAGAATTTTTTATTGCTCAAAAAGTGCTTACAAATGTGAAAATGGAGAAAACAATAAAAGCAGCGAATTTGCAACGATGGTTGGGCGTTACAAACTCGTTGTTAACAAAGCAGGTGTTGCGAAATGAAGATATGTGTTACTAACGAACCATTCACGTAACTTGAAATATACGACACTAGACAACGACTGTTCTTGACAGCATAATGTTCTTCATGTTCATTTCTTCTGCAGCAGCAGAAACTTCTCCCTGCAACTCGTGATTACTCACCCTGTTGCTCTCTATTCTAACCCCTATCTCTCCATCCCCCTCCTATGACTCCTCAGGATCCTTTTTATACCCACTAGCACCATCGAATCACGTAATTAACTCAAGAATAATCCTCTTTTACTCTCCATGAAAATCACAGGATTTTCTTCCCTGTTTTATCTCTATACGCTTCTACTGGTGTTGACTCTCTCCCAACACGTTGGTTTCACGGTCCATAGTTTTTTAAACATACAGAAGCCACACGCAATCTTCCCAAACACAACCAAAATCCCGAGATATGCTCGAACTCCCTGTTTATTGAGAATCCACCCAAATCTTCCTATTTATTTGAAACCGAAACCATTACTACCCCAGTTAATCCGTAACAGGTTATTCCTAAACAATTTGAACGAGACAATCACGCAAAAACCTCTTCAAAATTCATTAAGATAACTTCGTAGGCGACCACTGCATTTTTCCCGCCAATTCTTTGTTCAAACCGTGAAGATGGTGAGTGCCCCTCATCCTTCGTCTTTGGGTGCCGATAGCAGATGGGTGCTGAGGACAAATTTGGGCTACACATAATCGTGGGTGCCCCTTATCCAAATCTGGGGTCCGCTTAGCAAATGTCCTCCGGATGCCAAAATCAACTTTTTTTTCCCAAAAATGTTTGTTTCCCAAATATGCCTACAAACACATAAAATACCAAAATTAGTACAAAATCGAGTGCCAACAATATATAGTATTGAGATCAAATTAGATACAAAAATGTGTCTATCATTAAGCCATAAATAATTCATACAAACCAAAATAAATCAACTTGCATAATTATTCACCTCAACCGGAAGCAATTGAAACAACATAGACATTATAAGCACCGCAATTGCACCGTAATTTTGTAAGCCTAAACGATTGATACCATACAAAAGCAAGATAACAATAGTTTCTCTTAACCGGAACCAATTGAATCACACACACACATCAATTGTACCGAAATTTTGCAAGCCTAAACAATTGATACCACACAATAAAGCAAGATAACAATAGTTTTCTTTTAGGGTTTCTAAAGTTAAGAGGCTCAAGGAGATATGTAAGAACACGAGTTTTTGGCTTTTGGGTCCAATAATTAGCTCTCTTTATATAGAGAAAACGTCGACTGACTAGTATTTTTGAAAATCTCCAAAATAGGCATTGCGATGGACTCGTAAAATAGGATGTCGAGCATATGGTTCCGTGACGGTTTATCATAAGATGACAATTCAGGTACAGGGAATTTTTTTATAGAGATTGGTCCAAATATGACCAATACCGGCATGTTTTCAAAACACTTTGAAACGCAGTACTAGGAAACCGAGCATTCAATCCATAATAACGACTATGCAGTGGCTTGTTAAATTCAAAAAAAAACTGCTAGTTTTTGAAAAATAAGACCGATTGGAGATTTATTTACTATATAATACCCCATTCCTTTGGAAAAATCTACACTAAACCACCCACCAAATAAGAAATATCATTCTCTCAAGAAAGCAAAGCACGGTTAAAGCTTCACAAAGGATGGGGGATTCATCATCTTACCTCATTTGCAAGTGTCAAATTTGCAAGTCACCTTCTCATCTAGCTATGGACTTGTCCTTTTATTTATTCAAAGTGTAGAAGATCGTGATGGGACACGCCGATTTTGGATTGCAAAAGCCGATGATGCTGAAAATGGAAGAATGTTTCAAAGGTGTTTGAATCACCCAAAGTGCGATGAGTTTCAATGGTTTGACAAAGTGTCTAATTAACTAGTCAAGTCGAGAAAACCACAAGGGCCAATGCAAGCCTATCGATGGGTGTGACGGGTGTTATATGAAGGGAAAGGAATATGTTGAAAGAAGAAGAACCAATGAAGATGATCCTTGACACCCCCATCCGGACGATGTCTTGAAGAGATTCGGGAAAGGCTCAAGGTTCGCTAATTGTTGAAAAGGGATGGAAATAGATTATCTTTAACCAAATGTAATCCATGCCATGTTTTTAGCATGTTTTAATTAAAAGTTTCAAATCCAATGTAATAGATTACTTAGGAATAAAATAAAAGAGCATTCGAAATGGATTTATATTCAAAACTAGCGTAGTACCAGGCATGGAAGAAATCGAGCTTACAGGTGCTTAGGTTTCGACAAACTATGAAAATTTGAAAATATCATAAAGCGAAACATAGATGTTAGAAAATACTATTGTGCTTGGTACCTTCGAATATATATACGAGGAACATGGAATTTTTAATCTTCTTGTTCAGGTATGGTTTTAAAAACAATTTCATTGCCGGTATCTAGGACAGACATTGATTTATAAATATCTTGCATGTCAGGAATAGGTACCGCCAGCTATTGAACCTAAACTTATCTATCGTTGGTAAAAGTCGCATAAATAAATCTTGCAAGGATAAACATGTTCAACATAAACTAATCACTAGAAATCAAAGCATGTACACCATAAACCAAACAACCGGATTCTGCTATCAAATGTTCTTAATCCGAGGTATCCTAAACCAAAAGCAAACCAAACAACTAAAGAGTTAACCACAGAAGTACAAACGAAAACAAGTTCGGAATTGTTCGAGACGTGATAACCACCATCCAAAAAAAGAAACACAACTAAAGAGTTAATCACTTGGGTCTTTGCTTCTTTTGGGTCGGTTTGTTCTTAGTTTCCCCGAACAAAGCTTTTGCATTAGGGTCGGTTTCTTCAATTCTATCAAGCTTTTCCTCGACTTCCTTCATTTCTTCAAGGGATAACACCTTTCCTTCCACGATACTTGCAACCCGACATCTTCTTTAACTTGCCAAGCCGATGCCGCTAGTTTAATACATCACATACACATAATTAGTATACATATAAGATTATGTGTACATTAACCGACGAAGCAATTAACAATACTTACTAGCAATCCAACGGTCTTATTAAGTTGGGTCATCGTAGGTAGTGTTGCATCGTGGGAGTTGGAACGAGAGGGTTTTTCGGGGAGGAACTTGGACGTCATCCGAGGAGGACGACATAAGGATGTGACCATTGCGGGTAATCTTCCATGTAGTCGGCGATCAACTTCATCATGGCTTTCGGCTAATCTCCAACTTCTCCCACCGACTAATATCTACCAAACGACGTGGTTCCTCATCACTCCGATCTGTTGGCTCCGGTTTTGGAACATACTCTACATGCAGACCGATTTGGAGTTGAAAGCACTGAGAAAGGTCAGATCAAAACATTGAAAAGAGGCTAGTCTGGAAATGTGCTAATTGCTTATATCCAAGTTGGCGCATCACACGTGTAGGATTAGCCATAACGTATCCTTTTGGGTGGAACAACATCCCATGGTAAAATGCAGCGTTACCAAGCCTCAAAACTCTGGTGGTTTCCTCTAGCCTCCTTGTAAGGGTCGAACACAAACATCTTTGGTACTCATTGCGCTCAAAGCCAATCTCATGTCGATCGGTCGACCTATGTTATCGGGCTTTGGAGTATTGTTGAACTCGTATCTCTTAGCTATAGGCGTATCGGGTTCTGGAAGGTATATGATCTTCGAGGAGGGTGTAGAACTTGAACAAGGTTGGGAAGTGTTCATAAGCCCACACCTATTCCAATGTGAAGCAATAAGTTTTGTTTCTAAGTTCACGATAAGAGTACATATGAACAATATACATAATAACATAAGTTTAAGAACAAAATTACACCAGGTAGAGTGAAATTCATGAGCAAATTGGTTGGTTTTAGCCTTAGAGGCCCTTACCGTACTCTCGTCATCAAATGTGCCATTACTGCATGTGCACCGAAGAATAATTATAGACATCTTCCAACGGATCCAAATACGGAAGGTAGTTCGCGCACTAACCTCGTTGCCATTGGTGTCGAGGAGAATACCCTAGTGCCCAAGATGTATAACGAGTGTAAGCGATGTTAGATAGCGAATTTGTTTAGGGTCCCATCCATTCCTCCAAACTTCTTTTCTTTGTGTTTTCAAAATTCTTCTTAAGCGGTAATCAACTTGATTATCTTTGTCTTACAAGATGTGGATTCATAAAGCTCTCCGATGAAGTTTTGTAGTCCCAACCAAGCGACCATTGAGTCGGACTGAGCGACTTCGACCATTCTAGGTCCAGGAGACTCGACTCCATACTCGCAATTGATTTGCCGATAACATTCAAGCCTAGAATGTTACGAGCATCTTTAGGGATGAAGGTCATCTCCCCAAAAGGGAAGTGCATGGTATCGGTTTCACCATGATACCTTTCGGCGAAGCAATTGATGATAGAGTAATCAGAGCTTCACATAATTTTCAACCAAAGCATATAGACCTAGAATCCTTTAATATTGTTTGGACCTCTTCACATTCCTCGGACAAATTCCAACCATCCGCGGCTTGGTTTTACGGCAAACACGCATAACCTTATGTAAAATCCTACAATTAGGAGAGACAATACAATTAAGAGATTTTACATAAATACACAACAATACATATGTACAAGATAGAAAATGCTTACATAGGTTTGATAGATAAGTACGAGCCCACGAGTGCTTGTATCCAAATAGTGCTTTTGGCTTAGAGCTTCGCCCAAATTCTACCACGTTCAAGGTCGGGTATCATGTCATTAATATGAGGAAGGTGGGAACCTTTAAAATTCACTTCTGACGTTGCCCTTCTTGCCATTGCCTTGTGTTGGTTGTTGACTTGGCCCACCAACTTCGCTTTGGCTTGCTAATTGACTTCTCCTCTTCATCTTGCTCATCTTGATCATCGTGCTCACGGTTTGCAAGTCGACTATGGTCACCACCATTCTCCCAAATTATCCCTCTTGTACCAGCCCCTAAACGTATCTTACGACCTTCATCTTTCCCTTCAAGGAGGTAGAGGCCGAGGAGTATCAAGACGGATCCTTCCTTCTTCTCTTCAGTGACATGCATCTTTAGTTTTTCTTTTGTTAGCTTCCTTTGCTTTTGACCCATATCGTAAGCACACTGGAAAGCAATGAATATAAGACAACTCACCTTCACTTTTAGTACGGCATTGACTACCTAAAATAAATCATTTTTTGATACGATGTTAAAGCGATTACACATTGACTATGCAATGTTCTAAGTATTCAAGTAATCAAGATACAAATGCAAACTCGTAACCATGCCTAAGATTTTGTGACAAGCTCGAGATGTTTTAAGTCCAATTACCTAAGAGATGCTTGAATTATTACAAAAGAATGCCTTACTCCAACCGCATGCAATGAAACCAAAAATCTATGCCTAAGATCAGGACAAATTCATAAACTCTCCTCAGAGAAAGGAGTCCATTGATCAGATACACTAATTATTATCAAACATCGTCGGCATTAAACCCAAGATCGTATTCATCCTAGATTGACGTTGTAGAAAATTCCGGCCAGAATCGTTGAAACCAAGACCGCATTCATTCTAGATCAATGCCTAATACAAACCCAGACTGTGTTCAAAGACGCTGTTTATTTGAAAAATCAACTGCTTGAGTTAGGGTTCGCGATTCTAACCTAAACCCATAGCTACAAATCGATTGAAACACTAATTAAACGAGTTTTAAATGACTTACCTTCTCACAGAAGCTATATTTATGAGTAGTTGATCGTCAGATAACGTTGCTTCTTCGTGTTCTTGCTCTTGAGCAATCTTAGCAAGTCTTTCTGCCTGTTTTTGTTGAGCAATCGATGTTGAGTTCGATTGGGCATTTGGTTTCTTTCGTGGAGGCATTGTTTATGATTCAGGTAGGTTAATCGACGAAGAAATTTTTGAATCGACGATTAATCGACGAAGAATAGATGAAGAACGATGAATTTTTTTTTTTTCAAAACCTAACCCTAACAGTGCCGGTACTGAAATAGAAATGGGGGATATATGAATTTGGTTTTTGATTTTATTGTTTTAGTAGAAAGGGTAGTATGGTATTTTCATAATGTGTTTTAATTAACCAAAGGGTATTTTAGTATTTTCATACCAAAAAATCACCCCTTAACACACACCATGGGTTGGGAGAAGTAATCAATATCCCCCAATTCCTTTTTATATCCCCAATTTCGCGTTCTTATCATATCCCTACGATATTAATTAAATCCAATATCTGTTTGCATTCTGTAATACCATAATCTACATTTCCGATCATCAAATAAACCTTAAATTATGTAAGCAAGTTTGAAAATCGAGAACAATATCAAGAGTTTAGTTTTTCCAATAAAAAGGAATTCTTCAAAGTACTTAGACGTTGTGTTGGAAATTGTAATATGCAAAGGATCAGTTTTAATTAAACTGGTAGGTACTGAGGGCTTATTTATAAATATGAAACAGCCTGGCACGTATCTGTATCATAGAGATGCATAATTTCATAATCCAACGGTCTCCATTGTGCTAGCTTATAGTTCCATTGTGCGGTGTCGTGCGGGATAGCACTGGCCTTTCAGACGGTAGGAAATATCCTTTAGTCCTAGAAAAAAATATAATTAAGTTAGTTTGGTCATGTTGACCAAATCAATTATCTGTTTGGTCCTTTTTTAAAATATATATTATTGTTTGGTCATGAATATTACTTGTTTGGTCTTAGGGTGGACAACACCTACAGCGGATGATGTCATCAATGATGTCATAGTTTTATATAGTGGCAGGAATGCCCTTTTTTTTCTCTCTCTCTCTTAATAAAAGTAAATAAATAAAAACTTCAAACCGAAATATCTTTTGAACCACATGTCCAAAATGATAAATTTTATATATTCGGAAAGCCCTCGACGAGAGCTTTCCAATGAGTACCATTGTTGCTATGTTTCAGAGCTTTTAATTTTTAACTTATTCTTTAGCTAAAAATTAACTATAAAATGAACTATTATACGAGTTCATTCATTAAAATGAACTCCTTTAATGAACTACCATACTAGTTAGTTCATTATAAAAAGTGAATTGTTTGAAGAAAAAAAATCATGTAAGTTCATTCTCCAAAATGAACTAGCTGTATAAACTGGTTCATTCTACATAATGAACTGGTATAATGAACTAATACTACGAGTTAATTCTACCATATGGAATACCATTAGGAGTTCATTCAACAATATGAACACCTATCACGAGTTCATTCTACAATATGGACTACCATTTACGAGTTCATTTTATAATATGAACTACCATAATGAACACCTATTATGAGTTCATTCTACAATATGAACTACCATACTTAATTATCATTACGAATTCATTTTACAACATGAATTATCAATCCTACAATATGAACAACCATTATGAGTTCATTTGACAATAATAATGAACTACCATTACGACTTCATTCTTCATAATGAACTACTTTTATGAGTTTATTCTACAAAACAAATTGCTAACATATACGAGTTCATTCCACGAAATGAACTGCTAAATTTAGAATGAACTATCATGTTCTAAAATAGTGTTCATTCTCGGATATGAACTACTATTACACCGAAAAAAAATAAAATTCCGAAACATAGCATAATGGGTACTCGTTGTGTAGATATCGTCGAGACCTTTCCGAATATATAAATTTTATTAATTTTCGCATTATAATTTGAGAGATATTTCATTTTAAAGTTTTTTTATTTATTAAAGTTAAGAAGAGAGAAAAATTTGTAAAGAGAAAATAAAGAAAATTTTGAAGTAGAAATATAGAGAAAGATAAGAGAGGCACAAAGAGAAGGATTTTCCATTGATTAGCATCAGTAGTTTACATAGAACAATATCCTATATATATACATGTAGGAAGTAAACCCTAGATACTATATTGGGCCGCACATCCATGGGCTACAATCCCTACAACACTCCCCCTTGTGCGGTCCAGTAGAACTCTGTTTGTAGTGCTTGATGTATAGTGATTCGAATGTAAGTCTTCAAATGTCGTCCTCTTCTTGATGACTTGTGCTGAAATCAATCGCCTCATGAAAACTTTGACAATAAGGAAAAACCCAGTGGGATAAAACCTTGGTAAAATCCTTCACATGTAGTACTTCACATGTTATCTCGTACTTTACATGTAGTTCATCACATGCAATACGATCTTCAAAGATCGATGAGTCTAAGTTAATTGCCTCGTTAAAACTTCGTCAGGGAAACCCAAAGGGACAAAACCTGAACTAAAGGAAAAGAGTACAATATTACATAAACGTAGAACATAGTTAGACTCGAATATGTTGCCTCGTTAAAACCTTGACAAGAAAAACCTAGTGGGACAAAATCTTGTGAAGGGAAAAGAGTACAACGTGATAGATGCAAGTAAAGGTGATCCGTTGCGGATGATCACTTTGCTCAGTTGAAGTTAACTAGTTGCTTCACAACTCCTAAGGCGAGAAAATCCTCGTGGGAAAGATAATAGCCTTAGTTGGGAAATTACATTCTCTGTGTTTGTTGTTGTCTAATTAAAAACCTTGCAGAGCAACAAAACCACGTGGGAAAAAGTAACCTCGGTGAAGGAAAAGAGTTCAACACACCATTAGATGCTCCCACTGATGTCGACAATTTTCATTAGTCTAATGCAATGTAAGGAGTTTATCACACTTAATTTTTGAGACTTGAATGTTTATAAGACCATGTTGTTGATTCTGGAAGTTACGTTGTTAACAGACTATCGCGTTTCATTTCTTTGATTTAGATATTTTTAGTAATATCAACAGCGATCTTTATGTATTCAACGTTCACGATTTGATGTTTGTACAATCTCGCTAAAACCTTGTCAAGTAACAAACCCTTTGGGAAAAACTATTCATGATCAAGAAAAGAGTACAACACGACTTCACTCAAGTAAAAATATGTCGATACCATATCCTTGGATCCTCCTGATGCCATCTCCTCCTGATTACTTTCAGAGCTATTCCAGACTGTTCTTAGCCATGTGCTTTTCGAAATGAATATCGGTAATGACCTAGAAAATAGTCTCTTAGTATCTCCCTGATTACTTTCATTGGAGAAGAGATTATTGTTCCTTTATAATCAACAACCTTTGGATTGCAATTTTCTTTAGCATTCCTTTTTATTTCTTTGCATGGATAAAACAAATTTATGTCAATAGTTACTTTTAAGCACATGATTACATTCACTATACCATTCAACGACGTTATGTTGGCGCTGAGCTATATCTAGCAAACAAGTTCATTGGAGGGATGTAAATATTTGGTCGAGTACATTATGCTAAGTACAATGCGTTTATTATACTTAGATAAGGAAAGTTCATCTCTCCCGGACCCAACTTCGTCATCTTCCTTAGACGAATTGGTCCTTTATGTACATTTGAAACTGACTAATCAATGTGAGCAAGTTAGCAGCATGCACGCCCTTACAATTGCCTCACAATGGACATATGCAAACCGGGTGGAATAATATACCACAAGCCTTGCCCTAGTTTAGAACATAGATAAGATCGAGATTTCCCGGGATTTTCATCTCAAATTCGATTTTAAATAGCTTGTAAGATCTCTTATTCCATTAAGAGTACTTATCATGTCCATACCGATCGACATAGATAGCTATAATTATAAATCGAGAACTTATTTAATACGCATGGCACGAAACCTTACTTGTTTATCCCTTCCCAATCAAATAGTCACTTAGACGGGTATACCACATCCGCTCGATTGTTTAAATCAATAAGTGAGTGTTCGATGTAATTGCAAACACACTCCGTGGTTTAGAGTCATTCGACTTGGAAAGCAAAAGGCCATCATGCACTTTTGCAAATATCTTTGAGTCTAAATCTCCGGAGATATAACCACATCTACTATGTTTCAAGTTCTTTTGAAACTACCAAGCAAACTAATTAACTGAACATTATGATGTTCAAAAGAGTAAGCGATCCAGGGGTTTGTGAGAAACCTCGTTCCACAAGGTGATTCTTATACTTTAAGACCTCATTCTTCTCACTACACTTTGTGACAAATAACGACATATGTCCCACGAGCTTTACACTAGGTTGGTTAGCACTACCACACCAAATACCAGTATATTTGTCAAAGAACTAAGTTCTACTGGATTACGTGAGGCCAAATATGCTATTTATTTGAAATTAATCAAAATAAAGCATGGTTCGATCTCATTGTGCTCTACTTCTGGAGCAACTATTTATGGATTATATCATCATTGTGCACGCATGATCCTTCCATTGACTCATATGCATTCTCATAATCCGTCAGGATTTCATTGTTCTCTAGAATCATTTAAAACTTCGGAGCGTCCTCCAGTTTGATTCATGGACATATTCAGAGACAATCTTATGAGATGATTTCTGATGATATAAATAAGTTGTGCCTTACTCACCTACTTCCTTTCTAGGTGAGGATTGATCGAACCAAGTGGTCTCTCCAACTTCCTTTATGGAGCCACGGCCTCAACCACACTTCCACTGAGTGTAGTTGCAACACCTTAGTCTATGGTGTATATCCTGTATTGAGGATTTGTAACTTTGCAGGTAGGTTTGCAGCTGGTATGTGTGATCTCATCACTTTAGCAACATCGATGTACATTACGAAAATTGAATATTCTTTATCACTTCACATTTACATTTGTGGAGTACAAGAATCAATATGAGACACAGTGGGAACACACCACGACAATTCTCGTCGTTCCCTTAGAAAATACTTTTTCTTATCTCCCCTAACGACTGGGAAGACTTGTCTCATTAAAGTGATAACCCGCAAATCTAGCGGTAAGAGATCTCCTGCTAAAAGTTTTAAAATGCGGATAATTGTTGGGAACTCATTTCCAACATAACTACTTAATGATTTTGAAGACCCATCATAGTACGATGTGGAGTCGTAATGGCACATATATAGTGCAACCAAAAATGCGTAAGAACACGAATGTCAGGCTTAAATCCGAGTTACCAATCGTACATGAAAAAGGTTGACTAATATTGGGTTCTAAAAGCGAATTAAGTAAGATGCGTGTAATATTGCATATCCCCAAAGCAATAAAAGGTAGGTTGGTACGCATAACCTATTCCTTAGACACCATCTGTAACCTTTGATGGTAGCCTCTGCGATACCATTGGGTATAAGATGCTCTATATTGATCCTATTAAACATGCAATATTCATCAAGTCCTTTTGATGTAAATTCTCTAGCATTAACAAGGGTGGTGAGCCTTTGCGCTTTGCATTGTGTGATATGTGCTAGGAGTTTTCAAACGCAAATTTCTTGGGAACTATAACTAGTACAAAATGTCAAAACATTCACCAGATCCATCAGTCACATTAATGGTCCGCATTCTGCATGAATATTTTTCTAAATTTCACCTTGTTTTCTTTGTAATATGGAATTTTTACCATTTGCATCTTAGGATGGTCTCAATCCTGTTTTACTGAAGACTTTGTAAAAATGAGTGATATGCTTTCTTACCTAAAAGCATAATGGGAAAGGGGGGTTGTGCATCTAGTAATTTAGAAAACACTTATTGAGAGATATGTCGTCACTTTGCATTATGTCAATCTTTTTCCCATTTTGGTTCACTCAAATAAAGTGATATTTGTATGAGTTCTTTCAAAACAATCATCATGTCACAATCAAAGTTTCTTTATGGTTATGACCAAAGCCTTTATGAGTCAGTTTCCAACATTTCATCTTCGGAGTCAGTATGGTTCAATAATCCAAATATTATAGTGAATTACATTGCACTAGATTGACTCATTAGTTTCTCTAAAATATATTTCCTTCCAAATATATTAGAGACTATAAAAGATGCAATCAATTACATTCTCATCATTTTGATGTTCCACATGTTATCCATTTGCACGGGTTACTTGGGAATTTAACAAGATGTGATTATCTCTTGGTACATCTAGAGATTTTGCGACGTCTTTGTTCTATCTTGAAAAAAAAATGAGCGATGCTGCAGCTCGATAAGATAGTCAATTGGCGAGCAAAGTTCTTGTTGCCATTAAAGTTGATGTGAAAATTGGTTGTTACTATGATACACATACACATTATATTATATATACCAACACCTACGACCAAGGTGCATTTCCAACTCTTTTATTTATGATGGGAGCTAGAATTACATTTTAGTTGATCCCATGTTCAATTGATACCTATACTTTGGTGTCATTACTGCTGGGGAAAAATAATAATATTTTTTTCATGATATATATGTCCCTTTTCACATGCTTTATATGAGTCAGTACGTCTAACCCTCATTACTTTAGGGTTCTTTCCATTTTCAATTTTGCTACATTTAGCTTAATTTGAGAATCTCACTACACATGGCAACCACTTACTTTAGGTTGAATATATTACTAAAGATAATTCTCTTGTTGTCATACTTCAACATATACTAGGTTTGTTAGTATTATGGATGAAGTAGAGAAATGAAAATTTTATGACTCATATCATCTTTTGTGAGTTCTTCCACAAAAATTGGAATACATGTGATTTTATTTGAACATATGTTTTGAAACTATTGATGATTAATAGTCGAGCAAGTGGATACATTCCACAGAACATTCAAAAAATTTGGGAAAATATCAAGTATCCAATAATGGTGCTCAAGTACTTCTAATCCCCAAATGAATACATTAGAATTGAGTTGGTACAACCAATTAAACAAAATACACCATTCAACTATATCCAATAACATATTCAAGAGAACAAATAACATTAAGACCAAAATTCTTAATGATTGAGATCAATAAAAATAATTTAAATTGACCGTTTATATGATGTTGACTTATTTTAAGACAAAAATAAACAAAACTAGACGTATTCTAAAAACAAATAAATAAGCCCAACAAATACGCAATGTAAAAACCCACATTATAATTACTATACCTCGGGATTTTGGTTCCCACTGTTTATGAACATAATCGGAGCAGTCTTGGTGACATCCTATGACCCAAGCTGAACGAGCATAGGCCGCTTAGATCGTCCGAACCGAAAGCGGGTTGGACCCAGTCAACGCATTCTTCTTTGAGGAAATTAGGCTAAGGCCCAACCCATGGATAACCCATAATATGAGGC
>JAJJWW010013863.1:0-32725 GCA_023531295.1 Papaver armeniacum | reverse complement strand
CATTGAGGTCGGGTTTGGGGTGACAATGTAATAATCCGACGATCAAAATCCACCACCACCCCTACATGAAAGGGGAGGACATGCGTAGAAGTGGAGTTAAGAGTGAACCATGACGGTTTTGTAAAAGAAACCTTATTTGTCCAAATTATTACAACAATGCAGTACATAAATCTTCTAGGAAGATTTTGGATAAAGTTGGATTCGAGACTTGAATTTCATTCAGTGGAATTTCAAAAAAAATTATAAAATAACAGTTCATACTACTCAAAAGAAAAAATATACTTTCCATCTTTAAAAATGCCAATGCAATGAATTAGAGAGGCAATCTTAAAATTAAAAAAATCCATCTATATCAATGGCAGCGGTAAGCCGATTCAAGACCAAAAAAAAAACTTTTAAATTCACACACATTGAATACTCCAAAGCAGAACAAAAACTTTACTGTATATATTTCCCGCCTAAAATTAAAAGACCTGAGATCCTCCAAAGACTAACACTTTACAACGTTATTTGGGAGGAATGAAGAAACTACCAAACATGGGGGGGACTACTAACTTTGCCATCATGAGAAATGAGAAGTTTTTCTTTACAGATTAGTTTGAGATAGGCGACTGCTGATTGTTCTGTACATCATCTACCGTGCTTGAAGTTAACATGAATGAGATACCGCATTCGAATCTGATCCACATTGTAGACTATATACTCATTGTACAGCAGGCTACCCTGTACGGTAAAAATATAAAACATGATTAGAGGATTATCCAGAGTTTTGGTTTCATGCACCAAAATATATCCAAGTTTTAGTACTCTCTTCGCCGAATTTGAATTAATTTTTACTAAATGCTTAAATGAGAGCATGGTACCTTTCGATCGCGTTGCTCCTTAGGCGTCCCAAGGGGCACCACAACACCATCATCAAGTGCCTGAGACTCTGATGGATCGGAGCTGTTGAACCAACCCCTTTTGTGCTGCAACAAATATTTCACATAAAAAGTATTAATAGTCTAGCGACAGCAGAACCTTAACAAGCAAAGATCACTCACTATACAGTTGTTCAATTGTTTATTCCAAATCACAACTACACATTTTTGCATATTGAAAAGGGCATATTCTAAGTTTCTGCTGCCATACTCGTTAACCCAGAAAGCATAAAAAGATATGTGAATTGTATACATGAAAGAATAAGGAACGAACCTTAGCTTCCCCGCTGGCAACTTATCAGCGTTATAATCTGAATGTAGTAGCTCAGCCATCTCACCCAATGCAACCTGCACACAACAAAGTTAGAAAATGCATACGTTCTCAAGCCTTTGGGAACAAAGTGTAAATCCATCATACATAGATGCCACTGCGATACAAAAAATGTGGGATACAAAATCTTCAACCTGACCTTTCTATATTAGGCCAATGAATGACCATCACAACCTTATAATTTGCAGATACTGCTAAGCTTAAGGAATCAAAGCCAATAGCAAGGTAAAAAATTATCAGAGCTGTGATTTTAGTTAAACCAGAACATATTTTTATAACCTATAAGTTTAAGAAAAAATGTTTACTTATGGTAAATCAAACACTCAATTCAGGTATGCTGTTAGCAGCATGTTCTGTGGCAAAATTTGGCCTGGCCCTACAATACATTTGATGTTTATGTAATTTCACTCAAACCACAGATCAAGTATTAATAAGGTATAAGCAAGAAAACAACCTCACATAAAAGAAGCACTCCTGCCCCAGAAGACGAGTAGCAATAATTTGCACTTTTTGAGAACATATCAGCAAAATAAACCCCTTTACCGAACATGTAACCTGTTGATGGGGCTTCTGGAGGAGCAATGCGTAATCCTGTTTTAATTTAAAGCAGAATGTGGAAGATTTTAGTATATTTTCTAGGTTAGCCTTACCATCTGACCTCGATAAAACCCATCAATGGTTGGTTAATATCCGTTGAAATCTTGAACAGGAAAAAGCATAAGAATACCTTGTGATAGGATTCCAGTCCAGTTAGTAAGTCGAGAACCATGCCACAAAAGCATTCTGTTTTTGGTGTTAGAGAACTGCACAGAGAGATAAGATGGGGTGTACGAGCAAATGAGCTTCCACAAGCAATCACAAAACCAATCCAAACATTTCAGAAGTTCACTTGGGAAGAATGACATGTACCTTTCTGAAACGTTCATCTTCACACTTCCTAGATACCCTAAATAACTGTACTATATCAACAGTATAATATGAATGTGTTTTTGCATGAGTGTTCTTCATATACTTCTCTATCTGCACCCAAAGTTCAGGTTCCAATTTAAAAATAAATACTATCTGTACTCCGTAGAGCTTACACAATGCTGAAATGGAACAGACAAGTTTTTACCACAGAGTATTCCTTTGAATCAGCATCAATTGCTTTCAATTCGCACTGTAGGCGATTGTAATGAGTGTATAGTGGATCTTCCTGTTCAATGGACAAAACACAAAATCAGATTATCGCATATGCACCAGTAGTGCAATGAATGTCTATTCATTCTGATACAAGGGGCTGCATATAAATCGTGCAAACCAGTAAATCGGTAATGAGAAAACAACGAGAAGAAAGAGACCTGCATGTCATCGTCATCCTTTAACAACTTAGTTGCAAGCTCAATTTCACCTAGGGCTTCAACCTTTATGAACACAAAGGCGATTGTTAATTCAAAGTGGAAGTCAATTAATAGCTCAAATAAACAATAAATATCAACAAGTTCATAGCATATATAAGAAAAAAAAACTCATTACCATTTCTATCTTCTTTTTCAGTAACTGCGGTGTGTCGATAATAAACTCCCCTGCCATTATATACATTCTACAATATGTTATCATTTAACAGTAATAAAAATGGCCAGCAGCCAAGAAAGACCATATCCAGTAAAAAAGTGTAGCCACATTATGAAATGATTATAGAAATTTTGGAACACAAAAGCATCAAATTTTGGAATATAAAACCATACATTGCAGTATGTAATATGAGGGATAACAGTATCTGGCCAAAAGGAAACTTACGCATCTTTCTGAAACCAAAGTCATGAGGGATAACAGAGTAGAAAGCTCTGCAACGAAACAACCAGAGAAGAATGAAAAGTAAAAGATTAACAATAAGTCAGTAACTGAAACTATTATTTTAACAGTCAACGTTATTCAGCAAATGCACATTCAGAACCTTGAAAGTAAGCCCAATGCTTACCCAGTCAATTGCTCAAGTGTTTGCCTATCACGCTTGGCAGTGATGGCTTCAGAAATTTCCTTCAAGACATTATATCCCTGCAAGAGTTCAAATCGAGAAGGTTAAACAAAAGAAGGAAAAAAAAAGGCAGACATGTGAGATCATAGTTTGATTTAGGAAACTTTTTCTGTATATTGTTCAGTAATTAATCAAACGGCATACCTTCAAAATGGTTGATTTGCTCAGCTTACCAAGAGGCAACTTTTCAGCATTGTATCCTGAAAAGTTACGAAAGTTGGTACAAATATGCACAGGAAAACAAAAGACTATAAGCACTAACAAGGTGGACAAGCAGAACATAAGGCGTATATCATGATATGATACTATGATTGGGTTATGAGTTGGTCGTTTAGAGGTAAACATTACTAACCTATTTCAACCATCTGTTGCTGCATCATACTGACATTACAAATAAGAGAGATAAACTTAGCGATGCGAGATTCCAGTTTTGATTCTCGTGGTTGAACTGAAGAGTCTTTGGGCTTCTTTGGAACCTTTGGAACCTGAAATAATCAAAAGGGAGTACCCGAGATTCGTGAACTTGGAAATCTAATGAATATGCTGGTTGATGAATTCAAGAGCATAAACAAACCCAAGAGCAACAATGAAAGTGCATAAATAAACTTACAACTGATTTATTTTCTGTTTCTTCGTAATCCATTTCCAACCAAGTGTAGAGTTTCGGGTGACAAACAAAATTCTTGCGCTCAGACCACAGATTATTTGTCTTGGCGTAAAATCTTTCTTCGAACTCATGAATAGCTTCATCTCTGGAGGTGAAAGGTCCCTGTAACTTGTTCTGGCCTTTAACTCCAACTCGACCCCATCTAGTGAAAACCATGAAACCTCCACCACCATCTGATTCTGCATTAGTTTATAATAGCACAGATAAAGTTGGGGAAAAGATTTATACCACATTCATCAGACTTGATTCTGCCCAGTACGCAAAAAACAAACATTTGGAAGACGGGAACTGGAACAAGAGAAATAAATGAGGATGGAGCAGAAGAAGAAACTATACCAAGAGCTTGAATCACGTAGAACTTATTATTATTATCTGAGAGATTTGTTTGGTTCAACATTGCATCATAGATTTCACCTCCCTGTATAGATATGAAGCAAAACAATTTTGAAGCCATAAGTAAATAAGAACCAACGGTACACATTTACTAAGAAATCACTGGGGAAAAAATACCCCATGAACCATATCAAACAATGATTTCCAACATAAAGAACTGCAATTGGATTACTTACATGCTCCAATACATGGTAGTTTGTCTTATATTGGTCAGGAGATGCTGATCCAAAATCGCAGCACCTTTCTTGGTGGCTTTAACCAACTTTTCCTCTTTCACCTCACTCACTTCTCCTTTATCTACAGCCATCACCATATTCATAAATTAAGAAATCCCCAAATTTGATCCAAAAAACACACACGCAAAATTGACATTGATTTTGAGTCAATTCAATGTATGACAAACACAACATTGTTGAATCAAATTACAATCCATTTCTATACCTAAGCAAACACAGCCCCAATTTCATATCCACAACGAAATCAACAAACATCGAATTAAAATTTAAGCAATACCTTGAGTAATCGAACCCGAATCCTTCTGTAAATCAGCACAAAGTCTCTCAAAAAGTTCTTTCTTAGTCCCTTTAGCCAAAACCCCACGAATTGAAGCTTGTTCTCGCAACTCACGAACCCCCATTCCACGAAGCGTCTCAACATCAACAATAGCACCATCTTCTTCTTCGTCTTTCATCTTTCCATCAGTGGAAGCAGTAACAAGATCATCGCCATCATCTTGAGAATCCCTAGATCTCTTTCTACTTCTCTTATTACCAACTGAATCATCAGCTTTAGATGATTGTGTTTTCGATTCTTCAAGCAGTACTGCGGCTAACCTCTCAACCTTACAAAAACCAAAGAAAAAAAAAATAAGAAAAAAATTCAAAAAAATTCCAAAAAATCGATGTTAATCCTTTTGCATACCAGTTTAGGTTTAGTGCCGGAAGCATCTAAGCCTCGTTTGGTAAGTTCAGCTCTGAGTTCATCTACTTTGAGCTTGCTCGCCATGCCTCACTCTTCCTCTCTTCTGTGTGTCTGTGTTCTATGGAGAGAGAATGACGGAGAAGGGTTTTCAAGTTCTCAAAAAGCGTGTCGAGGAAGAGAGGGAAACGTTGTTTGTAGTGCTAGACACGATTTGACGGGGGAGGGTTGTTGACCCTTGACTCTCTTTGACCACCTATGTGTGATTTTTATAGCTTGTTTGGATGTGTATTCGGAAGTTACTTTTCGATTTTTAGAAATCAAAAAACAAAAAGTCAGTTCGGGTATCGAATTTCAAAATGATTTCTTTTCTTCTGGCTTCTGTTTTTGGTATCCAAACGCGCTATTAGGCTGAATCTAGCGGAGAAGGAAAATAGGATGATGTAGACATAAAATCGTGGGTAAAAGTTTCGTCTCTTTTCTCCTTGCTCGAAAGCAGGAAACGTTATCCTCACCAGAAAAAATGAAAAGCGAGATTCTCTTTTTATAAAATAAATATCTAATAGAATTTATAGAAACTAGATTTTGGGTCCACCTTTAGTATTACATATATATATATATATATATAGCTCATCACTATTTTCCCTCCCTCACCATAACGCTCAGGCTTTCCGTCTGGCCTGCGTGGCACCACTACTCAACTCACCTTTTCCCTCCTTCACTAGACTCATCCTTAGGCTGCGTTTGGAAGAAGAAGGATGGAAAATATGGATAGAATTTAAGTTCCTAGGGAGGGGAATGTAAGTGTGCTTGCAGACGAGCACATCGAGCAAGTTTTATGGTGAAAGAATTTCATTTTCCAAGTTCCATGACACATCAACACTCGAAATAGATCATGGAAGTTCATGTCATAATGATGAAATCCAACGAAACATCAATCCAAACGACGTCATCAAACGACAATCAAACTTGTGCTCCTTGTTTTTTGTATCGAATACAAATATAAATGACGCTTGAATTGTCAACGATCAAACGATAATAGAAATAGTGCAAATCACCAATCCGATTCGTGTTTCATCATTTTTTAAACAGAAAGATCATCAAGTTTCTACCTCAAAATTCGGAACTCGCACTAACACAAACATTCTCAGGTTTGTCTGCTATAAAAGAGAGAAAAAAAAAACACCTAGTTTTCCCATTTTAATTTCTAACCATCATGGATAAAATTAGTCTGATTGCCTCAATTGGTTTGTCTGTAGGTTGATAAATGTTAGAGCAGCGTCCGGTTGAACTCACAATTTTTGTTATCTCAAGATTGTTCTAAATATTAGATGTACAAAACTATATCTTGATTTCTAGTTTACTAAAGTCCAGTCACATACTAGGAATATAGTATGGTACGTAGTTGAGTATCAGGCATCACTGAACAATCCTTGAAGATTTAAGACCGGAGATCAAATGAAGACATTCGCGAGAACTTTATCGACAAAGAGGTATTTGAAGACTGATCTATCGTATTTACTCGCGCCATTTACCATTTTATCTTATGAGACTATATCGTATGATTTTAGTATTTAATATTAGAAAGAAGAAATTTCGAGTTCAAGCTTGTCTTGGTTAAACTCTCGAAATATGATTCAAGAAATGGATGTTCATAGATCCTTAGCAATATTAGTTAGAACAATTTATTGTTTACAAACTATTTTTGTTTGCCAAGCAACAGTCCATATACTGTTTATGGCTAATGGGAATATCTCAAGTTGAATTACGAGAGATTTAGAGTTGCTTCATGCAAAGTACACTTACTTGTATTTATTACTTAAGTCATTATGAATTCCGCAGACGGTAGGGTTTGCAAACCCGGTTTGAGAATCCTTTACATCTGAGTTAGGGAATGAGTAAGTTTGCGAACCCTTACCATCTAACTTTGCAAGCCAGAATATGTTTGCAAACCCCATATGGCATGATTTCACGAACTGCCATAGGTTTACAAACCTATACAGTTCCACTTTAGCAGAAGGTCACGAAGCATTCTGCATAACTATGTTCGTTTTTGCTACAACTCTCATAGAAACTTCTAAGACAACTTTATTCACAAAATCACTTTGGTTTGTGGATTATTGTTTAGTCTTGAGTGCTATTGAACATCGCTAAGTGCTTGTAAGTTCAGAGGCATACTTGCCGCTATGAACTATCATTGTGCACGGTTTCAGAACCCTGGACCATAACACATATTCTTATGTGTAATTTCAAGGCACACATCTCACATGCATACATTAATTCCGAATAATAATTTCATCAAAACTAAGAAAGTATTTGCTTGAATTCCAAGCAGCTATAGAATGAATTTAAACCTACCTAGAGCATTGAAAATCTATAAAATAAAGAGACTCTTGCAACAAGATTTCTTAATCCCTGGAAATCTTGTGTCCTAGTTGCAAAGCTATAATCTTTTTCGATAACCTAGGTTTTTCAATTAATTGTATTCTAGGTTACAACTTTGAAGACTTCACATAGGGATTCGTGAAGCTAGGTCGGACTATCTTTTTACCTGATAGTTCTTGTAACTGGATCTTGTTTTATTGGTTATTGAAGTTCACAGACTTAAGATCATAAACAAGATAGATAAATATCACAAAGTTCTCTTCGTCTCAGACATTGTTATTCCTCAATATAGAAATTTAAACTCTTCTTTGATTTGTTTGGATTGTTCTTGAGGGGTGGTTAGTAATCCAGGATTCTCTGCTAACAAAGTGTAAGTGTTCCGAATTCATGAGGTTTGCTTGACTTTGTCTACTTTCCAAACCTAGATTGAAACATATCAAAAGGGAAATCAAATAGGCTTGTCATTAGAGGCGAGATAGGTATCAAAAGTTTTTTCGAGGTTTAAGCGACTCTTAGGATATAAATGAAGTCAACCAATGGAATCAAATACGTGGAATCTTGCGACGTTCAAGAGACATAGGGAACACAATTGTAGATGAATTGCTTGGAGGTTTAATTTAGTGTCAACTACGTTCCACCCCAAAGTGTGATAGTAGGCTAGCATCTGTAGCGGTTTAATACAATATGGTGTTCAAGATGGACGTGGTATCTGGGTTTTTCTGCATGTGTAGTTTTCCTCGTTAACAAAATTTTCTGGTATCTTGTGTTTTTCCTTTTCCACATTATATTGTTTATCTTTATAATAGGAATAGCACAAGTAGTACGTAATAAATCGAGATTGTTTAAGTCCTTATTATTTGAGATCAAAAACAAGATCTTTTTCTTGTTAAATACATATCTTGAAAGATCGATTACAAGTTTCATACTTGTTAGAATTTATATCCTCTTAGTTTGAATACAACTAGATTGATCTTGGATATTAATTTTTGAGATCGTTCAAGAACTCTTCTACACAATCAGGTACACAGACCTTTGGTCCATACATATTGATTGTGGAAGAGAAAGATAAAAGCTCTATTTAAAATCTTATTCAAGGGTATTTGCTTTGACCCAATTGTGATTGTATTAGGTTTTGTTCATACAGGTTACCGAACGAAAAAAAATTTGTGGTGTACTTGGTACCTCTCCTGTCGGTAGACATTAGCCTACGAAACATATATAGAATAAGCCGTAAAAATACGTTTTTTTTTAAAAGGTCTGAATAAGCCAGGTTAGGGACAGGGCAGAGACATGGACGTAAGCCCGACGTCTGATTAGGTTAAGAGGTTAGGCTAATGTTTGATTTGATTGGGTCAATGAATGATATCTGTCGTCCAACCTAGAGATAATCTCGACCATCATTTATCCATCATATACCACCTTTCCTTACAATATTGATAACGAAAATTGGGGGAATACCAATCCATATAAAACAAAGTAATCATGACCACTGGATCTCTGGGATAGTATTACCCTCGAAAATATCCCCCTTTATCAACCGTGGAAGGTTGAACACAATTTGGAATGGTGTTCAACACAATATACTAGAATATATGTGTTAATTCTTGTGTTAGTTTTTAAATTTCAAAAATTCTTGTGGTTTTTCATAATTTTTCTCCGGTTAGCTAAATAAAGGTTTTGTTTATCTTTTCAACCCAAAATCCATTTCTTTTGAACCAATTTTCTTAAATTTTGCATCTTAATCTTCAATATATTCAAGGAGATGTTTTGTGGCTTCTATTAGTTATTAATATTCAATTATTTTCGATGGTTCGTGATCTATCTCGGTTTGCTTAATAAGAGTTGTCTTTCTCTTTTCGACCCAAAATATATTAATTTGAACCAATTTCCTTAACTTATGTGTGTTGATTTTCAATATATTCATGGAGATGTGTTAAGGCAAGTATTATTTATTAATTTTCAATCACTTTCAGTGGTTTTCGTGGACTTTCTTCGGCTTGTTCAATAACGCTCTATTTTGTTACACCGACCCAAAAGTGATTGCATTAAAGTTAATTTACTTCACTTTTGTGTATTAACCTTCATTATAAGAACCATGTAGCTGAAAATTTAACTAACCTTGATATACCTTCATTAATTTCCAAAGTTAATTCAAGTGTTTCTTGAATTTAACTGAAATAAGTATGAATATGTCAGAGGAATTCTGGCTTTTGGGGCGATGCCATATGGGTTGAAGATTTCTAAGCCGGGCATGTAATGTAAATGGTGTGGTTGTCTTCTACTTTTACATTTGCTTTGGAATGAATTAATATTTTGTTTAAATCTTAATAATTTGAATCCCAATAAAAGCTTATACCGTGTACGCCTTTATTCAAATTTGTTTCACCTCAAATAGACTTGTATTAGTTGTTATCTTTTTGACCTAAAATATATTCATTTAGAACCAATTTACTTCATTTGAATTGATTTTCAATATTATTCTAGACTAGAAGACGTGTTAAGGCATGCATTAGTAGGTAATATACAATTATTTTGTTGGTCTTTATAATCTTTCTTCAAGTTTCTTAATTGGATTCTTTGTTTTTCTTTTTGACCCAAATATTTTCCTTTTAAGCCATTATTATTAAGTTATACATATATAAGGAGATGTGTTAAGGAAATTATCAATTTTTAACTTTCAATTATTTCCAGCAATTTTCATAGACCTGTTTTGATTTGCTCACTAAAGTTTTTTTTTAATTATTATGTCGACCCAGAAATAATTTCATTTGAGTCAAATTCCTTCATATTTGTGTATTTATTTTTATCATAATCTTTGAGACTTATTGTTAGAGCACTGCTCAGTCGAAATCGCAAGCATTGCTATCTCAAGCTTGTTTGTCAAGTTTAGTTGCCAAAATTATAAGTCTTGATTTCTAGTCTACTTATAGCTAAGTCTCGGATTAGGATAGAAAGTGTAGTTGAGCTTTAGACTTCACGGCGTTCATCGATTGAAGATGAAGAACTACTAAGGGGAGCTTGTGGAACTTCATAAACAAAAGGTATGTGGATACATGAACTCATCTATCACTCAAAAGTCTATCTACTCTATCTCCTATTTGAGACAAAAGTCGTATAGCTATATAGACTTCGATTATACACATTTGATATTTCGAGATGAGTTTAACTCGCTTACATATTTCTCGAAATATGTGTTGGTAAGCTTTCGCTATAACCAAGTTCATCTTATATTATTGACGAAAATCAAAAGATAATCATGTGAAAATCGATTGGTAACATCTTACATGATTTGTGTGAGACAGTCATTTGATGTAGACAAGGAATGTTTCGAATTGATCTATCGATCAATAGAAAATTGCTTTGAAGTTAATACTTTGTGTGAGACAGCTATTGTCGTCTCCTAAGAATGTTTCAATGATTGAAATGGGAGTTTAGAACAATTAACCATGATTGGATATAGCATAGTATACGTACTTGTATGCTAACTGTTGCAAGTTATTCCAAGTCCAGGAACCATAGTATGCATACCTGTATGCACACTGGTTGGTTAGTTGAAAGTCTGGGAACTTAGTATGTCGTATGCATACCGGCGTAAGTTCAAGTCAGGGAATTCAACTGAGTTTGGTGGTATGCGTACACATTCAGATCTTGGCGAACCCAGGACCAAGTCCGCCACTTAGGTATGCGTACCCGTTTGCATTGAGTAGGTTTTGTTCTAAATTCGGTTTGTTCGTGAACTAATACATTTATAAATTAGGAATGCAATCTTTTACAAACCGTGGCTATAATGGTCATGAATTGATTCATGTGAATCAAAATCGATTTTGCTTCAATTGTGTCTCGTATACTTATATGAGAATATAAACATTGAAAAAATCTATAACTAGTTTCATTTGAGTCATTTGAACTAGTTGTGTTAAGATGAACAAGGTTGATATGAAAGTGTTCATATGGCTAACTTCATTTAACTATTGTTGAGCCAACAAGGTGTACACGTTTAGGTACGGTTACCCATATCAAAATGAAGTCACTTTTCATTTGTGTGTAACAAGCTAAGTTCGATCTAACGGTTGAAAGATATTAGCTTGAGTCTAATCAGGTTTTCATCTAACGGTGAATATTGAATGCTTTGTTACCAAGGTAACATTGATTGCAAAACCCTGATTTGAATATTATATACGGGAGAACTCTAGCAACTGGGAAACCTAATCCCCACACCTCATGTGTGATACTAGTTGCGACTAAAGTCGATTCTCCTTTAACCTAGGTTTTTCTCAAACCATTATAGGTTAACTACTTAAAGACTTCATTGGGATTGTGAAGCCAGACCCAACTATTTTCTCTGTAGTTGCGTGTTCTGATCTTGCTTTATTTTATGGTATTGAGTATTATCTTCTCTAAGAATTTACTCGAGATTTAATCTCCGATAGGCAAGATAAAAAGTAGTCACAAACATCTTCGTCTCATCGTTTGTGATTCCACAATATCTTGTTTCTCTACCATACGATTAAGATTATTTTGAGGTGATTGATATTACTAGGCTGTTCTTCGGGAATATAAGTCCGGTGTATCAATTGGTTCTTGTTCACCTTGATTTATCAAAAGACGGGACAAAACTCATAGGTATTTCTGTGGGGGACAGATTTATCTATCCAATAGATTTTTTTGTGTGAGACAGATTGGTTTATCAAGTCTTCGACTTTGGGTCATGCAAGTTTTAGTTGTGGGTGAGATCAGCTAAAGGAATCAAGTGCGTGGAGTCCTGCTGGGATTCAGAGGCGTAAGGAACGCAACTGTACCTTAATCGGTGTTAGATTGGTTAAGGCTCAACTACATTCTAGTCCGAAGTTAACTTGTAGTAGGCTAATGTCTGTAGCGACTTAATACAGTGTGGTGTTCAAATAAGGACTTGGTCCCGGGTTTTTCTACATTTGCGGTTTCCTCGTTAACAAAATTTCTGGTGTCTGTGTTATTTCTTTTCCGTATTATATTTTCTATATAATTGAAATATCACAGGTTATGTGTAGTTCAATCAATTAATTAATCCAACCTTCGGCTGTTGATATAAATTTATTGACACTTGAACATTGGTCTTTGGTACCCTTCAAGTTGTTTCACATAATAATCAGGCTGGCAGATATATATCCATTGATTGAGTCTGACATTCTAGTTGATTCACTTGGAATTATATTGGAGTTTGTCCATACATATTTCCTAAACGAAATATTGGGTGAGGTTGTTAGACCCCCGATTTTTCGATTGGCATCAGAGCAGGAAAACACGTTTAAGACCTTATAAGACTGTGTTTGTAGCGGACTCTATGGACAGAAGTGTTATCTCAGTAAACGTACCACTAGTCTTCGATGGATCAAATTACTTATGGTGGAAAATTGCTATGCGTGCCTTTCTTCAAGCGCGTGATTTTCAATCATGGGTTTATGTTGTTAATGGCTACGATCCTCCAATGGTTACAGTAGACGGTGTCTCTATTGCAAATGATATTGGTAGATATGAACGTAACGAGATTCTCGCTACAAAACAAAAATCTGACGGTTTAAATGCTATCATTCATGCCATTACCCCATATATATCTTCAGCACTATGAGACTACATGCAATCGGTCTAAAGATGCATATAATATCTTAGATATTCTAATATCTTAGGCTTCAAAACCTAAATTCGATTGGGAAAACCTTCCCATTAATTTCTCATGATACCTCATTTGATGAGTTTAATCACAAAGTGAAATTGCTAGGCTTCAAACTATTCTAAAATGACATTGGGAAAATTCTCAGTTATTACCATAACACTATAAATTAGAAATGTGGTTGATCCAAATACGATTCTAAGAAACATGTCATCGTTGAAGAAATAAACTTAATACTTTGATGAGTTTAAGTAAAAAGATCTTTGATCATGAACATACATCCAAATCGAAAAGGATATTGTTAATGCATTGCTTGACAAAAGTTGGTGTAAGATGATTCTGAAAATGACATTGTGATGAAAATTCTCAGATTGTTACCAGCCAAATACGATTCTAAGAAACATGTCATCGTTGAAGGAAATAAACTTAATACTTTATCCAGAAATAATCTGGTTGGGAAGTAAAAGATCTTTGATCATGAACATACATCCAAATCTGAAAAGGATATTGCTTTTAAAGCACAAAAGAACACAAAATTGCTTGACAAAAGTAAATGTGTTGGCAACTCTGTGGATGATCCTATTGAGACTGATTCGTCTGATGAAGATCTTGATAACTCGGTGTCTCTGATCACAAGAAAATTTAGAGATCTTCTTTTGAAGAGAAGTAAACGGTTCGTCTGAGATAAGCCTAGATCATCAGTTAAACCTCATGATCATATTCCTCCTAAAAACAGGGATACAATCGAGACTGATGATGAGGATATGTCCCAGTGCTTCAAGTGTAATGGTTTTGGTCATTTTGCCAATGAGTGTCCGAATCGTAGAAAATACACTGGGAACAAAGGTCTTGCTGCAACTCTTGATGAAATGTCTGATCACTATGATTCAAATGAAGATGAAAAATCAAGTGTTGTGCTCTTTGCTGAAAATATTGATTTGCAATATTCACATCAATCTTGATATTTTTCCCGGAGAAACTTCTTCAACTATTTTGGAGGATAAAATGGATTTTTCTCTGTCTACTAGAAATTTTTATTTCTAATATTTCAGGTACCACATTTTGTCTAGCAGCTTGCTCCACTATGGTGTCTGAACCATCCTCCACTTTGACATGTTTTTACTATACTATTAAGGGTCACGGACTCTCTAGTTGTTTAAAGTACAAACATAAAGTAAGATATGTCAACAAACTTCAAGGGAGAGCAAATCGATTGGCCAACAAGCTTTAAACTTGTTCAAAAGTCGTCCGAGGTATGTAAACTCAACACTTCTCCGAAGAAGTTAATTTCTAAAGAAAAAGTTAGACCACTACAGAAAAGAACATGGTCTAAACAGTTTGTGAAAGAGGACTTTAGGAACTCTTTCCAAAAAATTCATGGCAGATAGATTATCGTTCACCCCAACACAGCTTAATTGTGTTGGTTGTGCATCTTGTCTCAAGTGCCTGATCCCAAAGAGAAAAGAGTTAAGCACTTTCAGGTCTTAAGAAAAACAAAAAGAAAAAGTTTTTTTTTTTTTTTTTTTTTTTGGTTGATCTTTTCATATCCTAGATTGGTATTGAAAAGAGGTTTCCTTGTTTGTTCATTAAAAGAGGGGTAAAATCAAAATTCTGCCTTCTTTAGGGTTGTGAGTTGTGCATAAGTGAATATTCTTACTTTGTATAAAGGTTTCGTAACCCTACGTTCCTTTTTCCTTCCTTGAAAAACTCTTTTTATCACAAGTTTGCTTGTAGAGATCGCTTTGTGAATTTCTCTCACAAACCCATATTTGTATGGAGACTCCAAGCATTATAACTTCTGATGGAAAAGAGGTTAATATGATTGTTAAGCCATCAATCATGAAGGAAAAAGATAAATCTCTGGTACCCTCTTCCTTGAAAAGAAAAAGGAGGAATGTAAGGAAACCAAGGGATATCTGAAAAAGCGGGGGTTTAACAACCTCACCTAATATTTCGCTTAGCAATCTGTATGGACTAACTCCAATATACTTTCAAGAGAATCAACTAGATAGTTAGACTCAATCTTAAGAAAAGTATATCAAAGAGTTATTTCTCAATTCAGTCCGCAATCAAACAAATAAGAATTTGCGAGCCTCATTGAATATAAGAGAAACAACTTGAACGGTACCAAAGACCAATGTTCAAGGATCAATCAATTTCAATCAACAACGAAAGGTTGGATTTACCAATTGATTGATTCAACGCACAACCTGTGATATTTCAATTATATAACAAAATATAATGCGAAAAAGAAATAACACGACCGTAAGTTTTGTTAACGAAAACCGCAAATGCATAAAAACCCTGGGACCTAGTCCAGATTTGAACACCACACTGTATTAAGCCGCTGCAGACATTAGCCTACTACAAAGCTAACTTGATGCAGGAATGTAGTTGAGCCCTAATCAATCTCACACTGATCAAGGTACAGTCGCGTTCCTTACGCCTCTTGAACCATGCCGGATTCTGCGCACTTGATTCCCTTAGCCGATAGAGTTGCTACGACCCAAAGTCGAAGACTTGATAAACAAATCTATAACACATAGAAAAGTCTATTGAATAGATAAATCTGTCTCCCGTAGATATACCTACGAGTTTTTGTTTCGTCTTTTGATAAATCAAGGTGAACAAGAACCAATTGATAACTCAGACTTATATTCACGAAGAACATCCTATTATTATCAATCACCTCACAATAATCTTAATCGATTAACGAAACAAGATATTGTGGAATCACAAACGATGAGGCGAAGATGTTTGTGACTACTTTTCAATCTTGGCTATCGGAGATATAAATCTCAAGCCAATCTTACGATTGTACTCAATCACGATATAAAACAACAAGATCAGATCACGCAACTACATAGAAAATAGTTGGGTCTGGCTTCACAATCCCAATGAAGTCTTTAAGTCGTTAACCTACAGGGTTTCGTGAAAAACCTAAGGTTAAAGGAGAACCGACTCTAGCTTATGCAACTAGTATCACACGAGGTGTGGGTATTAGGTTTCCCAGTTGCTAGAGTTCTCCTTTATATAGATTTCAAATCAGGGTTTGCAATCTAAGTTACCTTGGTAACAAAGCATTCAATATTCACCGTTAGATGAAAACCTGATTAGATTCAAGCTAATATCTTTCAACCGTTAGATCGAACTTAGCTTGTTATACACAAATGAAATGTACCTTCATTTAGGTTTGAGTAACCGTACCTAAACGTGTACACTTAGTCAGTTCAACAATAGTTAACCAATGGTTAGCCATATGAGCACTTTCATATAAACCTTATTCATCTTTACCATAACTAGTTCAAATGACTCAAATGAAACTAGTTAGAGAGTTGTTCAATTGCTTAGATCTCATAGAAGTATACAAGACACAATCGAAGCCAAAATGATTTTGATTCACTCGAATCAATTCATGAACATTATAGCCACGGTTTGCAAAGATTGCATTCCTTATTATATAAATGTTTTAGTTCATGAACAAACCGACTTTAAAAAGTAACCTGCTTAAGTATGCAAACGTGTACGCATACTTAAGTAGCTGTAATGAGTTTGTTTTTTACTTTCAAACTCCAGCAGAAATTCACGGACGTGAAACTTCATCCAGTATGCTTACATGTACGCATACTTATCCGGATTTCCAACAACCGCCAGTACGCGTACGTGCACGCATACTTTAGGTTCCCGTGTTTGTACTTTTACACAAATGTGAGAACACACTATGTTTATATCCAAACATGGTTACTTGTGCTAAACTCTCATTTCAATCATTGAAACTTTCTTAGAGGATGTCAAAATAGTTGTTATTCACAAACTATTAGCATCAAAGCGATTTTCAAGTTATTGAAATAATCAACATGACTTTCGTCACGAGTAAAGATGAACTTGGCTAAAGCGAAATCTCACCAACACATATTTCTAGAAATAGATAAGCGAGATAAACTCGGCTCGAAATAGCAAATGTGTGTAATTGAAGTCTATATAGCAATACAACTTTTGTCTCAAATAGGAGATAGAGTAGATACACTTTTGAGTGATAGATAAGTTCAAGTCTCCACATACCTTTTGTTGATGAAGTTCCACAAGTTCCCTTGAGTAGTTTTTCGTCTTCATTCGATGAACGCCGTGGAGTCTAAAGCTCAACTACACTTTCTATCCTAATCCGAGACTTAGCTATAAGTAGACTAGAAATCAAGACTTATAGTTTTGGAAACTAAACTTGACAAACAAGCTTGAGATAGCAGCGTTTGCGAGTTCGACCGAGCAATGCTTTAACAATGTCCCTTCAAATCTTCAGAAGTTTTCTGGTGTTCTTGAAGAGTTGAAGAAAACAAGAAAGGAGATACAACAAATAAAGGCTATTGTTTTTAGGACTTCTGAAATTCAGAAGGCCTGGTTCGGCAAAGGTACGAAAATTAGTGGGATCCTAATGAAATTTCCATAGAGATACTTCATGACCAAAAGAAAAGCACATATCAACTTTTTTAGATGCTATCATATAGCCGGAACTAAATGTATTCATCAAGGAGTTTATAATGATACAAGATCACCCCTATAATATTCCACAGCCGCACTCCCCACAAATATTTGGAAATTAAGCACAAGTTCAATTAAGAACTCTCCCCCATAAAAATGTCATTCCCAAAAGAACAACAAGAGCGACCTTACTTTCACAAGAAAAGAAGGATTTCTTTGGATATTAACAAATTACATGAAACATGAATTTATACCCAAAATACTCAATTAAATTAACCACAAGAGAACCCATGATTAATTTAATCGGAAATGCTTGACATAAGAAAACTTACGGAGCCGCACAATATTTACAAAAAGATATGGATCAAGGAAGATCAATACTGCGGAATAAACAAAGATTTATTTTATCTTTCATCACTATTTGCATAGATACATATAATAGACTTAATCTTTGTAAACAAAAGTTCATCCTATCTTCATCAATATTTGCATAATGACATAATAAGCTTAACTTTTGTTTGTCAAAAGTTCATTCTATCTTTTATCAATACTTGCATAATGACATAAGAAAGACTTAACTTTTGACCACGTATGGGAGAATCATAGTTCACGGACGCAAACACACATATCCCATAACAAGTTGCAATAAAAACCATAGAGATTAATACTTCAAAATCATCTTCCAAATAAACTTTAGAATTTAAATAAATAAATCTAAAAACATTGCAAGATGAAAATCGTTGGAAATAGCTATGTGTACTCACAATAATTGCTATTCCAAACCCTAGTTATCCTTCCTAAAACATAAGAATAAATTCTCATAAGAAGTTTCCTAGACAATATAAGAATCAAGTTTCTTTGATAACATCATACCTTTGAAAGGGTCCATCATAAAAGGTATTACTAATATCCTTGATTCTTTTGACCGTAGAGACCCCATGTTGAGTGAGAACATTAACTTTCCGATCAACAATGCGGGCAAGATGCCTAGCTTTGACACAGTCCATGATGAGTTTCTTCTGATTCCTGATCAAGGTGTTTTGATTATCAGGGATTTTGGCGACCATCAATAAGCTGATTTATTTGCGGTTGAAGGTTTGCAAACTCGACCATAGAGTCATTCACGAAAAGAATTAAATCCTTGACATTATTAGTTGTACTCTTTCCTTTCAATCATCTTTTTCAAGACAAGTTCTTGAACAGAATCACATCCTTTTAAGTCTTGTTCCATCTCAAGATTCACCACCTCTTGAGGTCTTGAGGATTTTTCCATACCCCCCCCCCCCCCTTTATTTTTTTTATTATTAGGGAAGGCAAAAAATATATATATATTTTCAAACAAGAGAAGGGACACTCTTTTTGTGGAAACCCTAAAACTCCCAAGAAAGACACGGACGTTCATGGACCAGAAGTGGGAGTCTAATGGATCAGAAAAGATCCAACACGAAAAATACTCTATGTTTTCAAATATCTCTTATCATCATGGCTCAATAACTAAAGGATTTAATCAGAGCAAACTAAAGAGATATATTAGTTACAGGGAGTCAAAAAATGACTCATCCTTCACACACAAAAAAAAACAAACAGTACAATCAAACACAATACAAATGGTATCCAGCAGTAGGCTTGAGTATCTCTCAAACATCACCCTTGCGACTCTCATGCTAGATACATGGATGAAGTTACCTAGAATTGGGTAGCAAAGTGAGATATAAACCCACCATGACTGTTGAGAGATGAGTTGAAAATACCATTTTTGAGTTTAGATCGAGTATTTCTTCCCTTCCTTCGACTATTTCTTATTCCAGAAAAAATCGACAAAGCCTCTTTAGGAAAGCCATCATAGGGACTTTTCTGAGGATTAAGTCTAGGACCTCTAGAAATTGGTTCTAGAGGATTAGAGGAGAGAGGTCTCCATCTTCTAGACTTGGATCTAACAGATTTATTCTCATAAATACTGGGAACATGTATTTTTATGGTGTAAGTATTCGCACCATGAGAAGAAACATAATCCCAGTAGAGATTTCGAGATGAGTGACCATTGAAGTCTCTTTTATGAGAGATCTGGCTTTCTGTAGGAAAAAATTCATTGCGAATGATGTCGGACACTTTACTTTGTCTATAGTAAAAAAAAGAAGATTTTGAAGATTAAGTCATTTCTTTCTAGCAAACAATGTTGAACATAGTGATTCTTTTCCCCACGGAAAGAAACGGTTATTGGAAGAGAAACATTGGAAGGAACTGTTTAAATTCATATAGCGTATTAGAAGGCGCAGTTATAAAAACACTTCTTAGCCGGGAACTTCCTCTATAGAACTTTTCTTGTATGCGTAATTAAATATGAGAATTAGTGATCGGTACAGAAGAATTTCTCATTAAAATAGAGTTTTCCTTTTTCAAGGATTTGCACTGTTCCTGGGCTAGAATAAGGGATGCACCCAGTTTCTCTTTTACAAATATTCAACCAAGTTTGGTGGTATGCGTACTCTTTCACATACTGGCGAAGCCAGACCAAGTCTGGCCACTTAGGTATGCGTACACGTTTGCATATTTGAATAGTTTATGTTGTAAAATCGATTTATTCATGAACTAATACATTATAAATTAAGGAATGCAATCTTTTGCAAACCGTGGCTATAATGTTCATGAATTGATTCATGTGAATCAAAATCGATTTTGCTTCAATTGTGTCTTGTATACTTCTATGAGCATATAAACAATTGAACAACCCACATAACTAGTTTCATTTGAGTCATTTGAACTAGTTGTGTTAAGATGGACAAGGTTGATATGAAAGTGTTCATATGGCTAATTTAGGTTAACTATTGTTGATCCAACAAGGTGTACGTTTAGGCACGATTACCCATATCTAAATGAAGTCACTTTTCATTTGTGTGTAACAAGCTAAGTTCGATCTAACAGTTGAAATATATTAGCTAGGCTCTAACAGTGAATATTGAATGATTTGTTACCAAGGTAATGTTGATTGCAAACCTGATTTGAAGACTATATGAGGAGAACTCTAGCAACTGGGAAACCTAATCCCACGCCTCTTGTGTGATACTAGTTGCGACTAGAGTTGATTCTCCTTTGAAAAAGCGGGGGTACAACAACCACACCCAATATTTCGCTTAGCAGTCTGTATGGACTAACTCCAATATACTTACAAGAGAATCAACTAGACATTTAGACTCAATCTTAAGAAAAGTTTATGAAAGAGTTATATCTCAATCTCTCAATTCAATCCGTAGTCAAACAAATAATAATTTGCGAGCCCGATTGAATATAAGAGAGATAACTTGAACGGTACCAAAAACCAATGTTCAAGGATCAATCAATTTCAACCAACAACCAAAGGTTGGATTTACCAATTGATCGATTCAACACACAACCTGTGATATTTCAATTATATAACCAAATATAATGCGGAAAAGAAATAACACAGACACCAGAAGTTTTGTTAACGAGGAAACCGCAAATGCGAAAAACCCTGGACCTAGTCCAGTTTTAAACACCACAATGTATTAAAAACATACACTAGCCTAATACAAACTAACTTCGGTCTGGTATATAGTTGAACCTAATTGATATATTTTTCGAGTGATAAGTAAAAGTTCGTTTCAAAGACTTGTAGAGATTGATTTTAGACTTAATACTAGAAAATATATACAAAATCTTGTCACGATATGAGAGGTAGTGAGACTCGGGATTCCACCATTAATCAAAATCAATTGGTTCATATATAGATTCTTAACAATTATAGCTCTTTTATGGACTCTATTTCTTTTTCAAAGTAGATTTCTAAAATATTATATGTAAATCACAAGCATGGTATATCAAAAGCTCTTACGTCTAAGCATACACCATCAAATGAAATCACAACTAATTAGTGAAAATCATAAATCAATTGAATCAAGTGTAAAAGTCAAAAAGAATCTAATATAGTTACCAAACAATTGTGAATAAGGCTTTCTCGTCATCCCGGTGTTGGGGTTTATCTCTTCATGGTGAAAACACGCTCAAAATAATATCTCATGGCTCAAAAGGTGTTTTTATTGAAGGTATGTGAGAAAAAGAATGAAAGCAGCCTCAATCGTACTTGATTATAATTATTCTGATTGAGTGTTACAAGGAATTGTTGCCAATCGAAGATAATTGTTACTAATGGACTATTACAAGATTTGAAATTTAAGACTCTATGAGCACGTCTGCACAAGCTGTATGTTCTTGGCAAATCTTCTTCCTCTGTTTCAACTCCCTCCTGCTGACTTGAATTTGACTCTAAAGCCACGGCAAAACTTCCCAAACTCCCGATGCCATCTATGGACCTCGGCCTCGTATATGCCTGCACCACCAACCTTGAAAAATACGAGAATAACTTACTTTTATCTCCGTTTTACTTTCAACCCAAGACACGGGATTATTTCCCTTTTTCTCACCTCTGTACATGTCTGATTCTCTCCAAACTCTTTCCATAATCTTTCCATTACTGAATATAGTCAAATCTAGGTGAGTTTATCTTCTCCAAAGACCCACGTAAATCAACCAAACTTCTAAATAAATAATTCCTCTCCTATTAGTCATAGGAGATTTAATCTCCTTTATTTTCTTAACTTGCACGGCTAATGAAGTGTCCAAAAGACTTCAAAATATGAAACATAATCTAACAGAGAAATGTCTTGCCTAAATCCTCACTAACTTCCAAATTTAAACCAAAACTTGAGATATTCTCACGTCCCCTGTTTTAGGAAATTCAATGAAACTACTTTGCTTTGCACTCTTTGGATATCCTTGCTAACCCGTTAACTTGTAACAAGCCCAAACAAATCCAAGCGATCCATAAAATCGGTAAATATTGCCCAAATCACATCCGGACAATTACGCAGGTGGTAGAAAACTTTTCCCGCCAAATTCGAATTTTCAAATGGAGAAGATAACCTTCCCTTATCCGGTTTGGTGTGCTCTTAACAGGCTTTCTGGTGTATTTGATGTAGGATGCCCCTTAGTAATTGAGGTGCCCCTTATCCAAATGAGAGGTTCCTTTAGTAATTTTTCCTAGGACCACTTTTTGAGTTAATTTCTCCACACATGTTTATTTCTCAACAAATACCTAAAAAGACATAAATACCAAAATAAGTACAAAAATGGGTACTAATAATATAGAAAATCGAGAACAAAATAGATACATAAATGCGTCTATCACTAATCAATCTCACCTTGATTCAAGGTACGAGTTGCGTTCCTTATGTCTCCCGATCCCGGGGATACTACGCACTTGATTCCCTTAGGTGATCTCACCACAAATATGAGTTCTTGGCGACCCAAAATCAAGACTTGGTAAACAAATCATCTCACACTGGGAAAGTCTATAGGAATAGATAAATCTGTCTCCCACCAGAAATATCTCGGAGTTTTGTTCCGTCTTTTGTTAAATCAAGGTGAACAACCAATTGATATACAGACTAATATTCCGATGAACAACCTAGAAATATCAATCACCTCACAAAAATATAAATCGTATGGTAGCGAAACAAGATATTGTGGAATCACAAACGATGAGAGTGAAGATGTTTGTGACTACTTTTGATCTTACCTATCAGAGATAAATCTCAAGAAATCTTAGCAAAGATAATACTCAATCACGAGAGAAGTAATAAGATCAGAATAAGCAATTACATAAAAAATAGTTGGGTCTGGCTTCACAATCCCAATGAAGTCTTTAAATCGTTAACCTACAAGGTTTCGTGAAAAACCTAAGGTTAAGGAGAATCGACTCTAGCTTATACAACTAGTATCACACATGAGATGTGGGGATTAAGTTTCCCGATTCTTTGAGTCTCCTTTATATAGTCTTCAAATCGGGGTTTGCAATCTAAGTTACCTTGGTAACAAATCATTCAATATTCACATTAGATGAAAACCTAATTAGATTGAAGCTAATATCTTTCAACCGTTAGATCGAACTTAGTTTATTATACACAAATGAAATGTAACTTCATTTAGGTTTGAGTAATCGTACCTAAACGTGTACACTTAGTTGGTTCAACAATAGTTAACCAATGGTTAGCCATATGAGCACTTTCATATCAACCTTATTCATCTTCACCATAACTAGTTCAAATGACTCAAATGAACTAGTTAGAGAGTTGTTCAATTGTTACATCTCATAGAAGTATACAAGACACAATCGAAAAAAATCGGTTTTGATTCACTCGAATCGATTCATGATCATTATAGCCACGCTTGCAAAAGTTGCATTCCTTATTATATATATATAAATGTATTAGTTCACGAACAAACCAATTTTAGATAGTAACCTACCTAAGTATGCGAACAGGTACGCATACTTAATAACAGGATTGAGTTTGTTTTTCACTTTCAAACTCAACGAAATTCACGGACGTGAACTTTCCGCCATGATGCGCGTACGGTGCACGCATACTCACCGGGATTTCCAACAAACGCCGATCGCGTGGGTATGCATACTTTGGGTTCCGGTTTGGACTATTACACAAATGTGAGAACACACTATGTTTATATCCAAAGATGGTTACATGTTCTAAACTCTCATTTCGATCATTGAAACTTTCTTAGAGGATGCTATATAGTTGTTATTCACAAACTATTTTTCATCAAAGCGATTTTCAAGTTATTGAAATAATCAACATGACTTTCATCTGTAGTTGCAGGATTTCCCACACTACACCCCTCACTATATTTTGTAGATCTAAATCATATTAATCACCTAAATTCCAAATATAAGAGCTAGAAATTTAAATAGACACATAAGATTTTTTACGTGTTCGATCAATGTGATCTACATCACGATTCTTAGTATGATTGTTGAGGTTACATTAGAATTACATTTACAAATCTCCATTAATGGATAATTTGTAGAGCTCTAGATCAATTATTTGGGAAAAAGATGACTAAATAAAATAAAAACTACTTCTCTAAAAAATATCTCTCCCAAATTATTCCTCCTTCTCTCTCCTGCTCTCCTCTTTATATAGGCCTTCCAGTGATGACAGCTCACATACATCTCATACTCTCGCGAGCCCTTTAATGATTTCGCAGGCTCTTCATACCTCTCTCCTAAGAGAGACATTCTCTCTAGTCTTGCTACCTTCTCGGAGACGCTGCAGAGTCTTGCACACCTTCTCTCAGCATTCTCTCGAGTCTTGCTACCTCTCTCGAGACACTCTCTCGAGCCTGGCCTTCTCTCGAGACGCTCTCTCGAGTTCCTGCTACCTTCTCTCAAGACACTCTCGCGAGAGTTAAGAAAATAATTGAATCTCAGACGCTAAGAAAATATGTTGTGCGATATTTGAATCTCCCATCTTGCCTCTTTTTCCTGAATATTGCTTGAAGAAGCGATCTTTAAGGGAAAATGCAGTGTAGTAATCTTTGGTCTTTGTTGATCGGAACGAGGCGGAAGAATACTTGGACTTGAAAAGTAATGACTTGCCTCTTTTATTCTTTTGCGAAAGTTAGAAGCTTTGAGAAGTATATATGAAGTATCATCTCTTGAAGTATGCATATGAAGTATCCTTGAAGAAATATAAAAAGTACTCAATCCTCTAAATATATAAGAAGTATGAGTATCCTTTGAGAAGTATAAGAAGTACTTAATCCTCACAAATATAAGAAGTATTGTGAATCCACTGCGTTAAACTCCCGCTCCATGTTCTTTGCCTCATGCTATGTTGTAAATGCAAATAAAAATTTAGATTAGTATTCCACATTTCTTTTTATCAAAGATATTTATTTAATTTCAAGTTCAAATCATTTTTCTTTGTTTTGATTTCCTTTATAAACTCATTTCATTTCATCCCATAAAAAGCATCCTTCATGGAAATGATCCCTAATTAGGTACCCCTTATATGACGCACTTTAGGTACATTGCCTCTTTGAGGAATATAGAGTAAATTCGCAACTGGGTGTACGCCAAAAGTTTTGCCCGCTTCTCTCCATGTTGGATATCATTCTCATTTGAAACAAAGCAGTATTTAGGGAAATATATAAATTGATCTTTGCGAGATATTGTTCTCGGTTTCTCTTGTAATATCTGCGAGATTTTCTCGAATTATTGTAATCGTGGAAATCTTTGTGTTACAAATCTTTGTAATTCTGCGATTATCTCATTTTGAATCAAATCAAAAATCTTTTATTTTTTGTAAGTAAAATGTTTAAAAGGAAAGTGGTACTTAGCTTTTGTGGTTTGTTGTTGTCAATCTACAAAGTGACAAGAAATGTGAGAAGTGAGACTTGAACCCTTGACTGCCTCTTGCATATTCTCGCACCATACCAATTGTGCTAATCCTCATTTGCAAAAATTAACTTAAGCGAGATAATCATCAACTTTCTTCTTTTAAGTAGATAAGCAAAGTCTCTATGCGAAAATTTCAGACAATAAAAATAAATGTGCGAGGAAGCGAGGTGATCTGCGACCTCCTGCTTGCATTCATGCCTCGACTCAATCGTGCTAGCCACGCCTCTGCGAAGTGTTTACGACACCACGTACTTTCTTCTTCGATAATCTTATTCTGCGAAAAATCCATGAAAAATACGTTCGTTGAGACTTGAACCGCGACCATGAACTCATTAGCCATGTGACCAAATCATCTGCCTCTTTCTTGCGAGATAGCAAACAACCTTGCGAGATTATACATTTCTCATTTTTATGGCCAAAAATTCTTTATGAGAGGAGATTGAACCCGCGACCTACGGTTTGCATACTTAACTTCTCGACTATCCGGGCTATTTGTCAGCTTCTTGAAGGAAACACACAATGTTATAGGTTTATTCCATTTTTTCCCCTCTTGAAAGTTCAAAAATATTTGAAAAATATGACTGTGGCGAGATTTGATCTTGCGACATCAAGCTTCTTCGCCTCCAACTCAAAACCATCTGTGGCAGCTTATTTTGTGATAAAATTCGCGGCGTTTTGTTCTTATCCTTTTCTTAGGTTTTCCTTTATTTCCTTGACAATTTGCCTTTCTTTTTCTCCTGAATATGAAACCTTCCATTAAAAAATTAGCTTTCTTCCTTGAATTTCATCACACCTTTATTTTCTCTTCTCTTTAATGTCTTTGAATTGTTGGCGGTGTTTTCTCCCTAAAAGTGTGATTTCTTCCATGACATTTCCATTTTTGCTCACGAAACTTTAAGATCTAGAAATAAATATGAACAATAACTAATTTTCATGGAAATTTCTTGATCTAACAAGTCACTGCGGAAGGACAAAATCCATTACTCTCTCCCACTGTTTCTAAGCCATGATATGTAGTTGGGGTTTTCCCACACTACACCTCACTATATTTTGTAGATCTAAATCATATTAATCACCTAAATTCCAAATATAAGAGCTAGAAATTTAAATAGACACATAAGATTTTACGTGGTTCGATCAAATGTGATCTACATCCACGATTCTTCACTATGATTGTTGAGGTTACATTAGAATTACATTTACAATCTCCCATTAATGGATAATTTGTAGAGCTCTAGATCTAATTATTTGGGGAAAAGATGATAAATAAAAATACTCTCTCTCTCTAAAATATCTCTCCCAAATTATTCCTCCACTTTCTCTCTCTCCTGCTCTCCTCTTTTATATAGTGTTTCATAGTGGATGACAAATCACATATCTCATACTCGCCCGAGCCCTTTAATGATTTATGGGGCTCTTGCTACCTTCTCTCGAGACATTCTCTCGAGTCTTGCTGCAACTTCTCTCGTAGACGCTCTCTCGAGTCTTGCTACCTTCTCTCGAGACATTCTCTCGAAGTTTGCTACTATCTCGAGACACTCTCTCGAGCCTTCTGCCACCTTCTCTCGAGACGCCTCTGGGAGTCTTTGCTACCTTCTCTCAAGACACTCTCGCGAGTTAAGAAAATAATTGAATCTCATGCGGCCCCAGAAAATATGTTGTGCGATATTTGAATCCTCATCATCTTGAGTAAAGATGAACTTGGCCAAAGCGAAAAGCTTTGACACATATTTGAGAAATAGAATAAGCGATATAAATCGGCTCGAAACAACAAATGCGTATAATCGGAAAGATTATATAGCTTACTTTTGTCTCGAAATAGGAGATAGAATAGATAGACTTTTGAGTGATAGATAAGTCTGGTATCCACATACATTTTTGCCGATGAAGTTCCACAAGTTCCCCGAGTAGTTATTCATCTTCATATGATGAACGTCATGGAGTCTAGAGCTCAACTGCACTTACTATCCTAGTCCGAGACTTAGCTATAAGTACACTGAAATCCAAGACTTATAGTTTGGGCAACTAAACTTGACAAACAACTTGAGATAGCAACGCTATGGAGTTCGACCGAAAGCGTTGCTCTTACATCCTTTTTAACCTAGGTTTTACAAAACCATTATAGGTTAACGACTTAAAGACTTCATTAGGTTGTGAATCCGGTTAACTATTTCTTTGTAGTTGCGTGTTTCATCTTGCTTTATTTTATCGTATTGAGTACCATCTTCTCTAAGATTTGCTCTAGATTTAATCTCCGATAGGCAAGATGAAAAGTAGTCACAAACATTTTCGTCTCATCGTTTGTGATTCCACAATATCTTGTTTCGCTACCATACGATTACGATTATTGTGAGGTGATTGATATTACTAGGTTTTTCTTCGGGAATATAAGTCCGGTGTATCAATAGGTTCTTGTTCACCTTGATTTATCAAAAGACAAAACAAAACTCATAGGTATTTCCGAGGGAGATAGATTTATCTATTCAATATACTTTTCTGTGTGAGATAGATTGGTTTATCAAGTCTTCGACTTTGGGTCGTAGCAACTCTTAGTTATGGGTGAGATCAGCTAAGGGAATCAAGTATGTAGAATCCTGCTGGGATTCAGAGGCGTAAGGAACGCGACCGTACCTTAATCAGTGTGATATTGGCTAGGGATCAACTACGTTCCAGTCCGAAGTTAACTTGTAGTAGGCTAGTGTCTGTAGCGGCTTAATACAGTGTGGTGTTCAAATCTGGACTAGGTCCCATATTTGCGGTTTCCTTGTTAACAAAATTTCTCGTGTTTGTGTTATTTCTTTCCGCATTATATTTTCTAAATGATTGAAATATCACAGGTTGTGCGTAGTTAAATCAATTATATAATCCAACCTTTGGTTGTTGATATAAATTGATTGACACTTGAACATTGGTCTTTGGTACCGTTCAAGTTGTTTCACATAATAATCAGGCTCGCGGATTTCTATCTGTTTGATTTGCTGATTACATTGTGAAACATAGATACAACTCTTGGATATATTTCCATTGATTGAGTCTGACTGTCTAGTTGATTCTCTTGGAATTATATTGGAGTTTGTCCATACAGATTACCTAAACGAAATATTGAGTGAGGTTGTTAGACCCCCGCTTTTTCAATTATTTTCAAGGAGCCCATCACATGTAGAACATATGACTCTCTTTGCCCTTTTTTTTTCCAAAGGATATGTAGTCGCTTATGCTTTATTATTTTCATGTTTTTTTTCTTCGATGTGCTTAATCAAGGTCTTTTTCGTCTTTTGGACCCAAAACCTATTCTGATAGAGCCAACTCCATCACTTTTGTGTATTATGAGATGTGTTTAGGCACGTATTCGTTGTTAGTTTTTTTTATTATTTCTAGTGGTTTTCATATACTTTCGGTTTGCTCAATAATGCTTTTATTTTGTTATTTCAACCCATAAATGATTCCTTTTAAGTCAATTTTCTTCACTTTTGTGTATTTTTATTCAATATAATCTATGAAGTCATGATTTGTTTCGATCTATTCATAGATCTTAAAATAGTGATATTTGGAAACAGATTAAATTTTATTGTAATGCTTCTACAAGACCCATGTTGATGCAAATATGAGGTGACCTTTCATACTCTTAAGAAAGGTAGATTCCCTGCAAGTATTTTCAACTGTGCTGGATATTTGCCTCATCAATTTTCTCAAATTAATCATTATACTCACAAAGATGATATATGCTTACATTTACTTCATGGTTTTCCTATTGAGTATAACACACATTCAAGACATCTGCCAATACTCTGAAGAATCTTGATCCAATTCCCTCTATGGATATTCTTGTTTGAAATAAATTATAATATATTTTTCTTAGTGTTGTTTAAAGTTGCTTTGGTAAATATAGCTCAACGACATTCACATGTTTCTAATTCTTCTTTTGGATCTTGTCGTTGACGTAATTTTATTCAAAGTCAGAATTAGTATCCTGATTTTATAAGAGAATTTTAGATATATACTTTTATGTGCAATTTAAAAAAAATGAATCTAAGATCTAGTTAATAAGAATATAATAAAATTAAACAAGAGGAAAAATTATTGATCGGTGATTTAGCTCATAAATACATACTACAAAAACTATAATTCAATATACCATCAAAAAAGTCATGATTTAATTACTTCAAATTCTTTACAAACTTCACATTTTGTAGAAAACTCTCCCTCATTGTTCTTAACAAACTTTTTATTTCTTTACTCTCAACCCATATATATAGTTCCTTGTTTCAAAATAGTTCATATCTTCTTTACAACAAAAAAAAGTTGATCCAAGATAAGAAGAACAAAGGAGCGATAGTCTCTTTTGTTTATATTATGCATAAACAAGTCTATGTCATTCGTGGTGTTGATATTACTGCAAAAAACAAGGATCCCTTCGTAATACATGTAAAGGAGGGTTTATACAACGAATGTAGCTCTGATTCGAGATGGACCCACCAAAACTATAATAACGACAACAAAGATATATTGATTGGATCAACACTCATCCTCAAATACCACACCATTACGGTGGTTCTGTCGTTGCACCCCGTCAGATTCAATTTTAAGTCATACTTGGGTAGGTCGTGGAAGAAATTAACAACGACATAACCATACATTCTCAAATCGATGATTTGATGAATCTGGTAGGTTGGCTTCATGGGAGGGTGGCTTTGCTTTGGATACTTTTTTCTTTGCATAATTCAATATAATCTGCCTTGACGCAAACTTGGAAATAAGAGTGAAGTGGCAAGATGTAAAACCGATACCCTCCCCATAGAACAATTTGAGCAATTCACGACCAATTCCAATATCATGAAATTAAGGTGACAAGTTTATCATTTATTCAAGTATCCCTTACACTCTAATGAATAGACTATGTAGTAAAAAATGCTTAAAATTTGCTAAGATAAGCTAGTATTTAAAATTTCATATAAATGTTTGTAATCAGTTTAATAAATATCATTTATACATGCTATTATAGACTATCTAGCAACCAAAATATTTATTTTCTTGTATGTGATATCACATGTATCACATATTTTTACTACTTCTACACACATATTAAAATGACGATATTAGATATAAATTCTTAAGTAAACTTAATTCTTAGAAAGATTTATACGAACACGTAACAACAACAAAAAATAAATAATGAAGCACTCGCATTTTTATATCATCTTGGTAAGTAACCCCTTCCCGAATTAATTGAAAAAAATTGTAAGTACAAATTGAATATAATCCTTAAAAATTGGTTTATTTTACTCGTGGTCATCTCGATTGTTAGTAACGAAGTATGTTTCTTTTTAATATGATTTTATCTATTGAACATGGTGGAAAATTCAACGGTTTTTTTAATGGAATTTAGGTGAACTGATTTTTTGATAATAAGTATGTATAGTATCAAAAATAGAAGAAGAAGTAATTTATCATATCAGGTTATGAGCGCGAAGAAAAACAATGTATATACATTGAAGATTATGTTTTCAAATTTTGTCACCGAAGAAAATAAATCATCATATGTTAAAAGGGAGCATATTTTAACTCTCATTCTTTCTTTGTTCATCTATTTTTCACATTTCAAGTATGAGGATATTGTCCCATTAACTAAATTTCTCATGCCCCTGTAATCATGAACATTAATTAATGCGACTTCATTATGTTGTTATTTCTCCAAGTTATCAAGATACTCAATCGATTCATATTTAGATGAAGGTTTAAGATATATTTTTTTGTCTAAGAAAAAGTAAGAGAGTTACATAAATTCCATGTATATCATCAATAATTCTCCTAATGTGTTTAAGTTTCCTAGTTGTTAATTTGAACTAAGGATGTATCAATTTTTTTTTTGAAAATATGAATTTCTTTTAGTATTATTATCCGATCTGTAAAAAACCCTAAACTTTCATATGTTGGTGGAAGGAGTAAATTGTATTTAAAACCTAATTTATAGAATCTTTTGGTTTTTGTGCCTAAAATTTCCTTGTTGTTCGAGTTTTTTAGGTATAAGAGTTTGTAATTGAGTATTTACTCCATAATGGATGAAGACATTGATGAAACAAACGCTTAAAGAGTCTTCATGGTCTAAATCTTTGAAATGTCACATGTTATCAAATTAGCACCAAACCTTAAAAGGTGTTTAAGAACCGAAAGCAAGAACAAAAATAAAAGTTAAGAAGCAGTGTTTGAGAACTACTTAATGTAATTGTTCTTCCCTAGCAACGGAAATTTCATACTTTACAAAAATCAAAAAAGTTGTTCACCAAAATTGAAAGATTTTTTTTATTTCATTCTTATTGTTTTTGCTCAACCTTTCGATTAAATCATTGTTCGGCTGAACCCACCAAGCGATTGTACATCAAGTTTGGTTGTCAAGTTTAATTCAAATCTCGGTCGCTTGAATTGCTTACTAAAATTAATATTTGTTAGGTAAGACCGATAACATAAAAATGTTGAGAAAATCTCTAGTTACTCATTGGAGAAGTGAAGATGTATTGAAGACATGGGAATACATCATCCTTCGGATTTAGGTTAGTAGCTAGTGACTTTGACTTGTTCTATTTTTGTAAAGTTATTATAGTTGTATTCATAGAAAATATAACATGCGAAGTTTTTTTACATGGATTCAGTTGTTTAGATGACTTGATCATTATTATATATGATCTAAGTATCAAAGGAATA